>LPNX010233488.1:33637-57501 GCA_001517045.1 Pseudotsuga menziesii
CAACCGGGCCATTAGGGTTTGACTTGTGAGCTAGGGGTGGGCTTGCTCCAGCCTGTTGAGCGCAACAGCATTCCATCTTCGATTTGAGAAGAACTAGATCGGGGTAGTCACACCACCGGATCTAAAACGTAATCCAAGAAGAACAACTCTAATAAAATTCATTAAAATTCACCAAGAAGCATTGCAAAACGTCCTACAAACACAGATCACTACTGTTTATCTTTGCCTTGCTGTTCAAAGTTTTACTACAAGCATTTTCACTTTATTTTACTGCAAGCACTCCAACACATTACTTTCAATCTCATTTACTTTCAGTTCTGCAATTGTTCATGTGGTGAATGCTTAACATTTGTTTAACTGCTTCAAGTAATACAACTTAAAGTCTTTTCATTTTTCATTTACTAAGTTTCATTTAAGGTATTTTCCTTGTGCTATCTCTTGTAAATCTGAACTGTAACTATCTTACTTGTTTATTTGTTTATATTGATAAATTTAATTCATCTGTACATTGCTTAGATACCTTGATTTGTTATTGTTTGTAACTTGTAATATTTTGACTCCATTTAATCTAGGCACTGGTCCTGTCATTTTATAATCTTAGTAAAAGATCCCTTTAACTAATAGTTAATAAATCTGGAACTTATTTTCCTGTAGGGACTACCCCCCTTGGCTCTGTTGGGATCTAGCCTAAACAGAGAAGTTGTGGACTGTGGTGACAGTGTTCCCCAGCTCTAACTTGCCCCCAAGGACACACAAAGCGGGTTGGAGACTTTCCCGTGTCATAAAGTGTGTATTAGGCGGCAACAATGTCAAAGGTACTTCCATCTCCAAGTTCCACTTTCTTGTGGAATTGCTTAACCTTGATGGATGCCAAGGTCTCCTTAAATCTAGTCATATGCTTAGAGGCTCCACTGTCTATCCACCTGGAATCTGAAAAGTTGAAGGTGGGACTTGAAAGTGTTGAGGCCAAGTAATATTCTTTTCCTTGACCTGTATTCTTGGTTTCAACCTTAGACCTCTTTTGTTGAGGTTGCTCTTCTTCTGTAGCAATTGAAACATGTTGTTTCTTTCTGTGCCAATTTTTGTTCGATGGTTTTCTACACTCCCATGCATAATGACCAAGCTTACCACAATTATAACACTTAACTCTTGATTTAAAGAAATGCTTACCTCGAGGTTCCTTACTATTGTCCTTGTGTGGTAAGGGATTCTTTCCTTTCTTTGTTTTGACAAATAGAGCTGGATTATTTTCTGGTGGGGGCACGAATTTGCTTTGGATCCTGCTTTCTTCATTTAAGCAATCATGCCACAACCTTTCAAAGTTGGGTTGAACCCCTCATCCATTTACTAAAGCCAAGAAAGTCTCCCACGTTGTAGGGAGGCCATCGAACACAGTCTGCACAAGATCATCATAGAACATTAGAGAATATCAGTATTTGGGATATTACAGTGGTATTAGAGCATGTTCCTGGCCAGCTGTGGGCATGCAAAAGTGTAAATGAATTCAGAAAACCCATACAACATTACTTACTGGAGACAGAGGTTTAGAAACAGTGATAGAGGAGAAGATGAGTTAGAGGACATAGAGTTGGGGGAAAAAGAGTATCAGTTCGGAAAGGGCAAAGAAACAATGGTCGATGATGATAAAACAACTTTCAATAGTCTCATATCAGCCATAAAAGAACTCACTATTGGGCAAAAAGAAATGATGAGTACCTTCAAGCAAATGACAGAGAAAAATGGGCCCACCCCACACAGTCCCTTATTTCCCAATAATGATAGGGTATCCACCAGTAGCAGTGGGAAGCACTTACATACCAACATGCAGAGCCATCCCCATATATACAACAAGCCTTCCTGACCTACCATGCCTCAATTCTTAGATAGTCCAGCTGCAGTGCCTCTAGCACAAGTAGAACCGGAAGAATCCATGAGTGCCTATTTGAGAGAGTATAGAGCCTTAGAAGATTACTTCCATTCAGCTATGACCTCCACTGACTTATGCGACTTTAAAAGTAGGAACAAACCCAAAGCTTACAATAGGACATTCACCTAGAACTATGAGTTACAGCGCACCGTAGGGAAACTGACTATCCCTACCTTTGAGGGTACCCGGGGTGGCCCAGCCCGGAATTGGGTGCAGAAGTTGGATACATACTTCCAACTCAACCCCATGATTGAGACAGATGCCATTGAATTGGCTACTTTGCATTTGGATGGAGAAGCCCATGAGTGGTGGTACCACGGGTTAGTGACAGTGGGTCACAATACCATCACATCGTACCCATATTTTACACAAAGGCTCATTAAGCGGTTTGATCGGAAGGACCCTGAGGTACACTTTAGAGAGCTGGCACAACTCAAGCAGACAGGTAGTGCAGATGCATTTATTTCAGAGTTTCTGAGGATAGCAGTACATGATGAGGATGTGCATGAGGAGATAGCATTAGAGCCATCTTGTGAGTCTAGCGACACAAGCACATTCACTAGTCGGATTGTGGACAAGCCGTGTCATGAGTTGGAGGGTACACTCTTCATCACCTACAGCAGGGGCCCAGACAGTGATGACAGGAGAAATACATGAGGTACAAGGCAATGAGCACAGCAGTCGAGACAGTGAGCAGTCACACATGGAGGTTAGGGAGAGTTTATACATGCATGAGATAGAGCTTCCAAATGATAGTCACCAAAAGAAGATTGAGCGTGTTAAAGAAAGCATTCTAGCGATGAAAGAGAGTACCATGATACTTCGAGACACCATAGTACATCGAGATGTTGAGCTTACAGTTCTTCGAGTTGTATGTACCGAGTCAGCGGTCAGGCTTTCTAGTATTGAAGAGCAGTTGGATTACTTGATGGGGAAGCAGAAGAAACATACTATTGCATTTCAAAGCAATTCTCTTCAAGAGTACATAGACAAGGCTTGTAGTAGCTTGAGTCCACATTTGCATAATGGCGAATGGTTTTTACAGGTTGGCCAGGATCGAGAAATTGGGCAGCAGTATATGAGCATTCCAATTGAAATCAGAAGAGAAGAATGTCTGCTTGGTAGGATTATTCCTTGTGATGGTGTTTATGGACAAGGTGCTTTTTGGGGATTGGATTGGAGAGAGATTAAGAGTTGGTGTCCTATTGAGTGGGCGATTCTTAGGAAGACATTCCTAGCCAAGGGTATAGTCCCACAAGAGCCTTGAGATATTTGGGATGAAAGATGCACAAGTTTGCATTGGGATCCAGGTGGGAGACCTTATGAGGGATGGATACAATGTTTACTGATGGGGTTACTTGGGAGTCTTCAGAATGCTCCTTGTGTCGATACTACGCAGGGTAGCAGTGGATGCATTTTGACCTCTACAATTCTCAGATTGATTTGGGACCCTAGGATTACAGTGACTGGTAGTTTGGTGATTGCGAGAGGATGCTTTCAGGAGGTCTATTGTGATGGTACCTCGTTTACAGCCTGGTTAGTTACTCTACTTATACGAGGCTTCCATTGTGATGGTACCGTGCAGTGCAGTGCTTTGAGCAGAGGGTGCTACAAATCTCCTAGGGTGCGTAACCTTCATTGATGACTATTCCAGGAAAACCTGGATCTATTTCTTGAAGGCCAAGTCAAAGGTCTTTGAGAGGTTCCGAGAGTTCAAGACTCTTGTGGAGAACCAAACAGGAAAGAAGTTTCGGGTATTGAGGACAGACAAAGGGGGTGAGTACACTTCCAATGAGTTCACGGAGTATTGTTCGGCTGAGGGGATCAAGAAGGAGCACACTGTGCCCCATACCCACAGCAGAATGGAGTTGTAGAGCGGAAGAATAGGACTATGGTTGGAGCAGCCAAGGCCATGCTTTTTTATCAAGGATTACCACTGTTCCTCTGGGCCAAGGCATACAGGACTGCAGTATACATTCAGAACAGGTGTCCCCACACAGCCTTAGGGAGGAAGACACCAGAGTAGGTCTTCACAGGCATTAGGCCAGATGTGAGTCACATTCGCATATTTGGCAGTGTCTGCTATTGTCATGTTCACGCTGACGATAGGAAGAAGCTAGACCCTTCTAGAGAGAAGGGGTTACTGTTGGTTACGGTGAGATTTCGAAGGCATATACAGTTTACATTCCTATTCGCAGGAGGATCATTGTGAGAAGGCATGTCCAGTTCGATGAGGACAAGGCCTTGCGAAGATCTCTGGACTTACCAGTAGAGCAGCAGCCAGCATAGGAGTCGAGAGTCAAGTTGGAGGAGCCAGATGTACAGGTACAGGTACAGACACAGAGCACAGGTTCTAGTGGTCAGAGGGTGTCAGGTGGACAAGATCCTTCAGTCATTGACTTGAAAGATGAGCTACAGCAGGAGACAGATATCCAGCAGCCGCAACAGGTTGACACTAGGCCAAGGCCTAAGTGGTTTAGATCCACAGTGCAGGATTCCAAGTATGTAGATCCTCCACAGACATCTTCTAGATAGAGTGTATCACCAAACAGGCTTAGTTATATGGCACTGATGACAGAGTTGATTAACTCTGAACCTTCCAGCTTCAAGGAGGCTGCACAACATGATGTGTGGCAGGAAGCTATGGTTGAGGAGTATGACTCCATTATGAAAAACCAGGTATGGGAGGTTGTGCCGAGGCCACAAGGGAAAAAGGTGGTGGGATCCAAATGGATCTACAAGGTGAAGCATGCAGCAGACGAAAGCGTGGAGAAGTACAAGGCGTGCTTCGTGGCAAATGGATTTTCATAGAAGGAGGGTATTGATTAAAAGGAGACCTTCGCCCCTGTTGCCAAGTATTCTTCCATTCATACCATTATCTCACTAGCAGCTGAGATGGGTTGGCATGTCCATCAAATGGACGTCAAGACTTCCTTCCTCAACGGAGTGATAGAGGAGGAGGTGTATATTGAGCAGCCAGAGGGGTTTGATGTGGAGAACAGGGAGACGCATGTATGAAGACTACATCGAGCTCTTTACGGGCTCAAGCAGGCACCTCGAGCATGGTACTCGAGGATTGACAGCTACCCAAAATAATAGTTAGTGTCAATATTGTGATGTGATGTTGTGATTTATTTTTCAGTTTTATATTCTGCTGCATACTGTAAAAGATATTCATGTGTGGTTATCAGTTGATATTCTGCATGCACTGTTTAGCCCTAGTTGAATATTAAAGGAAAAATTACACTTTGCTTGCCCCCAAGACTGCACCTCTCCCTTCTGTCGAGAGATAGCCGTTCGAAAGATTTTTGGCTGACAGTGTGCACATCGGCGAGCAAGAAGCCCAAGTAGAATAGGCACTTGTTTTGTGAATAATTATTCATTTCTTTCGTGTAGTTGTATATGGTTTAATTTCAAAGCAAAGGTTTGCCTGTCGTTGAAAATTGTTGCATCTTTGCATGATTGTTTGTCATTGAACTTAAACCTTAATAAATTTTAAATCCTAATTAAAACCTATGAGAAACTTAGTAAGTAGGGATTACCCCCCTTGACCTTTTGGTTGTTGAATTTAAGTAAACCTTAATAAATTTTAAATCCTAATTAAAACCTTTCAGAAACTTAGTAAGTAGGGACTATCCCCCTTTACTTTTTGGGAGTTGGGCCTAAACGGAGGAGTTAGGAATCCAGGTGACATTGGGTTCTAAACTCATAGTTGCCCTCTAGAACACACCTAGCGGTTAAGAGACTTTTTTTTGGTTAAGTGTGTTTTAGGCGACAACACAAACCAAAAAGCATTGCACAACACTTCCCTTCAACAGACTCCATTTACCCTTTTTCGCCCAGCACTGGTCTAATTAAACGATATTTTGCTTAAGTGAATATGATGTGTCATGATTGATGTATCATTTATATACTGTTAGTTTATTTCATGTGTGATGCTCTTGTTTCAGTAACTCATTTCAAACTCCTAGACTAATTTCATCTTTTGTTTCTTAGCTTAAAAGCCTTAAATTCTTGTATAGGGACCACCCCCCTCGACTTCGCTAGGAGTTGGCCTAGACAGAGGAGTTGTGTTGAGTGACAGTATCTCAGCTCGAGACTTGCCCCCAAGGACGCACCCAGTGGCTTGAAGATTTCTGCCACGCCAACTAACCCCTTGAGGTGCATGAAAGGCAGCAACAATACTCGCTAATAATTCTAAAATTTACCAACCGAGACAATTGCAATACTTTCACGACACGACATTTGCACTCCATGAAGCATTTACATTCAGCATCATTTACATTTGGCAACTTATATTGGGCACTGGTCTTTTTGCTTATTATCTTGCTAATGTACTTTCATTTCAAGCAAAAATGATGATGATGGATATCATATGTTGTTGAGCTATTAAAGTTTTACATATTGTTGTTGTGGTTGAAAAAAATAATTAACTCCTAGAATAGTTGTTTTTACTTTCTTAGAATAACAACCTTAGATTTTCTTTTTTAGGGACCACCCCTCTTGGCTTCACTAGGAGTTGGCCTAGACAAAGGAATCAAGATCAAGTGACAGTGCTGGACTCTGGCTTGTCCCCAAGGTCGCACCCAATGGCTTGAAGAATTCTGCCACTTGACCTGAGATGCGATTTCGGCAGCAATAGGGCCTTGGACACATGCTTAAATCTCTGTCTTCAACAACCATTCTTAGAAGCTTCCATAAAGCAAATAACCTACATGACAAATTATAATCTACATTACTGTTGTCTTCATCACAAGTGTGCTTCTTGACAATGTTCCAAGTACTAACGGTGGAGAAGATGTAGCACACTGGATGCCAATCTGCTAGTCACTATTAAACTATTCCATAAACATATATCAACAGCTGATCACAACAATTCAATATAATCTGTTTCGTAGGCCAAGTCCTTCTCATGTTTTCTGTATTAATGTTGATTTTTTAATCACTTACATAAATATTCTTCATAGATAGTTTGTAGCTGAACTTCTGACTGCTGACAATTGTTATATATGTGGTGCTATTAAGTCCTTTTGTTTGAAGATTATATTGAACTCCAGTTTATATATTAAAATGAAAATCAACCATTTAACTGCAAAAATATTTACAAAACCAGTGCTCACCTTCGGTTAAATTCGTAAGGTGACAAAACACCTGATGGATCTCGAGCTGCCCATCCTATACAGTTCTCCTTGCAGTCTTCTTCAGTATTCATGGTGTACCTATATTTCAGCCATGATTCAATAATGACATGAATATCTAGGGGAAATCTCACTTTTTACCTAATAAATGATAGACTTAAGAAACTAAAATCAGTTATAATAAATAGCTACTTCAGATTGTTATTTGTGTTTGATAAACAATGAATCCTTCAAACATTTAATCTGACCAACGAGAAAGGCATCAATGTTGTTCTGCAGATCCCAACTGACTAGCACATGTTTCAAAGGCTTGAAAAGAAAGCAAATAAGAAGAATATGCAAGGAGTCATATATTAAAATAAAATGGCATCTTTTACGCAGGCATCTCACCCTATATCTATTGTTACCCCTTTTTCTGCAGGGATGATTTTGATCTCTGAGATCTGTGATTTCCCCAAAGATCATTGGTCAGAGGTCCTACAGATGGTCCATATGCTTTGATGTTCCTAGTCAGAGGCAGTGTCTGATCCTCTAATGCTGTGATATTTCTAACCCTCGTTTACTCTTAGCGTGTTTTTTGGTATGATGGTGTGCTAGCATGAGATGTTACAACTTACATGTATGATTCTATAATGGCTCATATACTTAAATTGTTGATTGTCTCTTAATGTAACCTTAGTGTTAGTACAAAGATTGATCTATATCTTGGTGAACTAAGTCAAGTGATTTCATCCATTTCAAACTTTTGACCTTGCCATTTTTCATCTTCCTAACCAATTCACCCATCCCCTTCATTATTCCCCTTGGTGAATGATCTGCCATTAGTAATATGTTAATGACATATGGTCTACTTACTATTCTGTAAAGTCCCCAACTCTTCTGAGCTATAAATTCTCCCAACAATCTTGTAGCTTGGTTATCAATTTTCGTCCAACACTATGCTTGTTGTTATCACATCTATAGTAGCAGGGCTACCATATTCATTTTTCAAATTTCAATACACTGTTTCAGCCAGTTCCCTTACATATGAGATGCTAAGATGAGCATCTATGATGGATCACTATTTGATGATGGACTATAGTACTTTCCCATGCCATCACTGAGTCTCAGGACACTTAGATTTGAGGACTGATGTAGCCATTTAGCCATTTACAGAGCAGTCAGTATTGCCCAGAGCTGCAGCAGTAGTTTCTCAGTGGACAGATGTTAATTCAGATTGGTTATTTACATGTACATGACTCAGCAGATATTATCTTGTGTTATGGTTATTATTGCTTTTATGCTCATTCTTGTAACATGTCTTAGCATTTAGTGACATCATCTGGCGATCATATAAATATGTGGACCTGGTTGTATTGATATTATATATTTATGTCCCTACTTAGACCTAGAAGTTACCTAGAAGTTCTTGACCCATACTCATTGGTTTTGTCCTCCTTGGGGAGAATAAAGGTGATCATTTCCACCATACTCTGGCTTGCTAGTGTTGGTCTCATTTTTCACTATCTCCACCCATCCATTACCTTCCGGTTATGTTTATATCCCAACCTACTACTTTACTTGTGGCATGGAGGACCTTTCCCCACTATAGCCTCTTTGTCGGATAAACTTTCCTGTTTATTTGTGTCTCGGCTCTGAGTTGCCTAGGTTGTGTTGGCTAAACCTGAAACAAATAGCGTTGCCATCAATACAATGTATATGGAAATGAAATTAATATCTTGTGAAAAGCTCATGCATGAAAAGAAGTGTTTTTGAACATACATGAATGCAAGGCAAGCCTAATGAAATTGGCTTTGAAGTTTAAATGTGAAATATGAAATGTAAAAGCCATGTAACAAGTGTTTTTAAACAGGCATGGAGCATGAAGCCTTAATAAATAAAAATCTCTGTAACAAATGGATGGATTAGGGCTGTGGAAACTCGAAGGCCCAAAAAGCAACGGTTCTTAAAAGTTATATCTAAAGGTTGTTGGCCTCACTTGTATTTGATTTGGATTGTGAGCATCTTGCAAGGTGAATAAGCACCTCTGAATGTAACTTACCCATTTGTGAGACACTGTCATCCCCTGTGTTATTGCTTGTCCGGCATATGCTAGAGTGAGTATCCCCTTTCCATATCCAAAGTGTCACGGTGTCAAGTTGGTAGTCACCCTTTAGCCTAGCCTTTTGATTTTTAGCCTTCATCCATCACTAGCAAAATGATTACAACTATGAAGTGAGTATGGTCTTGAAAGTCTGGTCTGAGTCGTAATTAATAATTAACAAACTCTGTATATTTGGTTGATCAATCGCTAGTGAAATGATTACTACTTGTTATAATTGTTACTTGAATGATTTGTACAGCATGTCTTAACTTTTAAACACTTGCAGCAGATTGATGTTAGCCTGGGTCATATTATTGATTATTTGATCATTTACAGATTACTATTATTTTATTTGTCTAGGGCCCTAGGCATATTAGATATTGTACATGATCATGAAGAGATCTGTAGGCTGTATGAGTATACACCTTATATGGATTTGGGCTCCCTGATTCCAATGAGACAATTTATTTTCAGTTCCGAGCAGTTACAGTGATGATTTGTCTCAATATACCATTCTGGGGCAGTTTTGCCATGTTACATGGCCTGTCCAAGCAAAAGGATGATTTGACCAATTCACCTAGGGCGCTGTATGAGGAGGGGGTGGTCCAACCACTTGTTTTTACCATTATATCCCCCTCCCAGAGAACCTGGTGGACTCAGTTGGACAACGCAGGAACTCCAGGAGGTAGTTTGGGCAGGTTTACAGTTCCCGAGGCAGATTAAAAATGATTAAAATGGCTGCTGAAGAATTCGATTTAGGCTACTGAGGCAAGGAAATGGCATGGGTTGAGTTTTGACGATGAGTGTGATGTCCTCCGACCTTTCTCCAATAATTTCAACATTCAGATGGACCCACACCCATCTCTCTAACATATTTTATGATTTTTTGGAGCTTTTGGAGGCTCACGATTTTCCCAGAGAGGCACTATTTTGCACTTAAAATTATATTTTATTTATATTGTGCCATGGGGACACACTAGGGGTGTTAGTCAATACCCCCTGGACCCACCATGAGCTTTATTCATTTTTATTTTGTCATATTGAGTGGGATCCCCTCTCCTAGGGCGATTTAGTCCATTAATGCATTATATTATTATATTGATCCATGTACTTTATGTTGAGATCATCTCAACTGTTGATTAGAACATTTTGATCTTTTAATCTCAGCCATCCATTTGAAAGGTGGTTAGGATTTTGGTATCTCTCCATCGTATTTAAAGAGGAGAGCTTCTCATTGTAAAGGGGGTCTTTGGCTCTTGGAATCTTGATAATAGGAAAACTCTTTTGTGGAAATTCTTGGGTCTCCTTTGCATCTGGTGTTCTTCGATGGTGATTGGAAAGTCTATTGCATCCTAGCATTTGAGTATTTGTGGTGAAATCTATAATTTCGTGGAACCTTTGTTTTGTCTACAAGAGGGCGACTTCACTTGGGCGTTTTTACAGGGCTTCCTCAACTCGTCTGTTTGGCATCGCTTGTATCAGGGGGTTATCATTAGTATCATTGTGATCTATGGTTTCATCTTGTTACTTCTTTTGTAGCATTTGTCCATTTCTCTTGATGCATCAAATCTGATATTGTTGACGTTTGTTGTGCAGGAGGGAGGGCGCATTGGCTTCCTTGGGCAAATCGATTTGCATAGAATATTCATCCAAATCTTCTCAAATTGATCGGGAAGGAATATATTATCATCATCAAGGCATCTACAAGGTTATCCAGGTAAGATCCACAGGTTAGTTCTTCTTTTCTTGGTTGCAATCCATTAGCATCTTTATTTTATTGTCAAAACCCTAATTTAAAATAATCGAAAAATCGTGTGGATCAAACCGCTTGATCAATTGGCAAACCATTTCTGGGTATTGTAGATCAGGTCAAACCCAAAGTGGGTTCTCCTAGTCGTCATGCTTGGGTGACTCCACAAGGCCCAAACTCCAAGGCACTAATCCCTCAACCCTAGCACAACCCTCATTTGGCCAATTTTTCCTCTATTTTGATCCTATCTCTAAGGCTTGGGTACTTTGATATTGTCATATCTTTCATCAAGTCTATCCATTGGTACTAGATAGTCCCAATCCTGTTCTTAATCTCCCTACATTGGACATGGTTCCCAAGGCAGTGGATATTTTCGTCATTTGCTAGTTCCTCGATCCTGGATCTAGTAATAAAACTCATAAGTCACTTGTATTTCAACCTTGGATCGTATTCACACCTCATAAGCTTCTTGATCCAAACTATAACTCACCTTGTGACTTCATCCATAGATCTAGGGTTTACTTCACCTTACACCTTATGTATTTCATCTTCCATTGATTTGATTTGGTGTCTTGGTTTGATCTCTCCTGTCGGGAGTAGATCTGGGTCTCCCCCATTGTTGTCTTGGGCTAAGACAACATCAAGTGAAGATTGCCTCGATTGGCGTGACAACCATCCATTTGGGAATCGAGACTATCTTGGTTCACCTCTTTGGTTCCCCATCCCTCTACCGTCCATCTTGGATCCATCTCATAGGGGCAACTACAAGTCTAGTGATAACAACTCCTTCCTTCCGCAATTGCAGGTTGCGGGTTGCGAGTATGCATTTCCCAAATTTCAAAAACGACTTCCGCAATTATGCGACCGCAACGTTCTTTCCGCAGTCGGGTAGTGGATTGTGGATTGCGGATGTGCCTTCCAACTTTTTTCGGAATGGACTTCCGCAATCCTCCCGCAAAACTTCTTCCGCAATTGCAGATTGCGAATTGTGGGTCTGCTTTTCATAATTTCTCAAAATTGACTTCCGCTAATCTCTTCCGCAATAGTTTTCCCGCAACTTTAACAAGCTTGCACCTTAGCATTGCGGAAATTATTCTATACCATTGATCTTTCTCTCTCTTATGATCTAGGTCGTCTGAAACTGCTTCCGCAATTCGTTTCTTCCGCGATTGCGGATTGCGGGTTTGCTTTTCATAATTTCCTTTTTTTAAACTGCAGGTATAATTCTTTCTTAAGGATAATATGATTTTTCACTAACTTGGCAGGTGTAACATTCACACGTGTGACCTCCAAATGAGAAACCAATACCATAGATAGATGGACAAATCATCAAGGAGCAGATTGATACCCTCTGATGAATTTATTGACACACAGATAGCCTCTAGCATGCATTTCCGTATGGTCCCTTTACCTTCTGTATTTGACACTTTAAGGCAGATTTTATTTAATAGGTAAACACATTTTTCCTCAATTTTGGCAGGTTAATTTCTTGCACATTTGACCACCAAAGAGTAAACTAAAACCATGACTGGATAGACACTTCACCAAATAGCATATTCATGCCTGTTACCACCTAAGTTGTACTTAGTGGTTTTTTATCAAGTGAGCCTGGTGAACCGAACAAAGATGATTTGTTCGGACTTCAGAAGACCTTCTGAATTGCTTCTTGGAAGTGCTTGTTGTACTATATCACGTGTTCATACCCCGTGGGGGAGTTGTAATAAAATGTTCTAGCATGATAGTGTCTGTAAAAGACTCAGTCTCTTAGACTTTATTTGTCAATTCGATCAACCTAGGGTGTTTTTTCCCTTGGGTATTATTGGTTGTTGAATAAACAACTAATAATTTCTTAGTTTTTCACTCAATACCTCCAAAGTTGGGGTGGTCGGCTTGGCATTTAGGCCTATTGAGGTTATTAGAGTCTATGTGTCAATGTATAAACATGATAGGCATCATGGTCGAGTCATATGAACATGTCTAAGTCCCCTTAGGTTTTAATTTTTTAAGTTTTTTTTTAATTTTAATTTTCCCACAAACCGTAGGCTATTTTTTATTAGTCTAATTGGAAAAATTGGTTTTGTAATAAAAGTGGGCTCGAAAATCAGTTTCAATCATGGGGGTACTCATTTTCAAGCTTAGAGCACCATGTAAACCCATAGACCCACTTTTTCTAAGTTTTGAGTGATTTGTCCATCACTCAGGTCAAAAATCCCTAAAAATCAAATATTGATTATTTAATTGATGAATTAATTAAATAATGGAGAAAACCCCAAATCCTAAATCATTGGGATTTGCTCCGATTTGACTGAAATCAGTCTCAACGGCTTGGGATTGACTAGATCTGATAATTCCTTGACTAAAGGAGGTGATCTAGGCTGATCTGGGAGTGCACCACAACACGCAATCTTGGGAATTGCGCCCTCCCTCTCTCCTCCACACGTGTGGGCTCATCTGGATGAGTTTTGGTGGATGCTTCAGTCAGCAGGTTGAGGTGTCAGACAGATCAGCTCTCTGATTGATAGTTGCACTCAGTGAGACTCAAATTAGGCTCAGTTAGTCACAGATCAAGCCCAGATTCACTCCGATTGTTCGCTTTAGATTAGTTTCATTCATGAATGACAACATGCTTTGATTACTTTATCATATATTCCATATCTCAGTATCAAAGTAACTTGAATACTTACCCCACGACTTCCCGATTGACTCGCAAGGGGAAAGAGATGCATGGTAGGAATAATTAGAAAACTTGTGATTTGTTTCTGCTTGCTTCTTACCATTAATTTCTGTAAGTAATTGTTCTAAAATCAACCCCTTGCTTGATTCCCCGATTGAGGTCCACTTTGACCAAAAGAGGTTCCTGGAGGGTTTTTCTTTCTAAGAAAACAGATCCTTTAAAACTCACTAAAAACAACAAGACATCGATGTGTATGCTCTGCACTTGGATGCGGTTCGTCCAATCAGTCAAGCTGCATCAAAAGAAACGTGAGTGACTAGTTTAATTAGTCTTCACCTTTCCCAATCAACCACCATCAGGCGAAAATCCAACGCCTCGATCAAACCGTAAGCGGTGGCAAAATACCCAAAGGAAGCGGGAACTCTTAAAAAGTGACCTCAAGGCGCTGATCTCTGTTACACCTTCGAGTGCATTATGAACAACAGTCTCAAAGGCTCCATTCAGCCCACATATTCTTTGCGGGTAGCCATGAAGGTTTAGTTTTGGACATACTCCAAGTACCCTCGGGTATATCTAGAGTGCCCCCCTCGCCTAATTTTAATCAACTCATATTTCACATTAACTTAAAACGTACCAAGAGGCAATCGCAAAAGATTCATTCCAAGCACATGCAAGTACATTGATTATTTTATGACTCCATTTTAAGGCACTGGCTATTTTCTTTCTATATATATATATTGTGTCTCAGCATTATAATTTCGTGCGCTCATTTTTTATCTTTTCATCTATGGTTGTTTATGGTTAAATTTCAAACTCCTAAGTAACTTATTCAGTTTAACATCACCATACTAAATAATTTTTCCTTGGTAACTTAATAGGGTCTACCCCCCTTGGCTTCGTTAGGAGTTGAGCCTAAACGGAGGAGTCAAGAACAAGGTGACATCCTTGACTCGAGACTTGCCCCCAAGGACACACCGAGTGGCTTGAAGATTTCTGCCACGTTCCCCCACAGGTGTGTGAAAGGCGGCAACAATGCCATTGGATTAATTTAATGGCTCAAGGTCAGCATTTGGTGAGCATTTGCAAATGGCCTTTTGAAACTGGTTTTAACACTTACATTGTTTTTATCGAACCCTAGGTCAACTAAGGTGGATTCTTATTTTCACTAAACTTGGAAAATGAAGCATCCAAAGTATGGAGGACATCATGTTGATTTTATCTATGCCAACTTCATCCTACATGCCATGTCATCATGTCCTAGGCTAGTTTCCTTTATCATTACTAAACTTCTTTGGCATCAATGACCATTGACAACCATACTCAACAACCAGTTCCTTGGTATCATGTCTAATGTGTGTATGAAATGATGGACCCATTCCTGTCGTGGACATGCCTCCCATGTCGCACGACAATACTTGATATACTCAACAGGATTGGTCAATTGTGTATACTTGTTGATCCTAGATTTGTTACCATTTTTTGCAGATAAATTACTCATTTAAACACATATTTTATTATATTTTGTATGTTTTATGTCACGCAGGTCATTATTCAACCTCAGGTATGAGTGTTTTTAAGGTTTATATAACATTATTTTATTATTATCATTTTTATGGTTTTATTAATTAAAAATAACATTATTAAAACGCATTTGATGTATTAATTGGTTTGTATAATTGTTTGCAGGTTTTTTTTAATCTTTTTGGGCCAAGTTAATACGCAAAACGCAATCAGCCTGCTTTTCGCACAGCATGTCCAGCTCGACGTCCAGCTCATCATTCAACCCGTTGCATGAAACTCGCTGGTGGTTTTCCAGACATTGAAATGTGTTGCTGTAGACTCCAGTCCTTAAGCGCGATAGCAGACAAACACTCTGTTCGCCCTAGATCAACGCCCAACGTATCCAACTCACGGCCAAGCCTTCCGTTCAGCACTCCGTCCAGATCACCCATCAGACTGCACACCGCTGATAATTAATTGCGGGCATTTAAAACGTGAAACGGCTGCAAACGAACTGTTATCCACGCATCTGGGTGATGAAGTCGTATTCTAGATTGTTTGCTAGCCTGCAATCTCCTTTACTCGCCACCACATCAACCATCCATGCGCTGGAGTGTTGTATTCAGCCCACGCTCTAGAAGATTTGCCACTATGCTGTCCTCTGTTCGCCATCAGTCACCAGCTGCGATAAGGAAGGATCATGTTCGCCACCGCTGAAGATCATTCACACTGAAGAGAAGCCCGTGCACCACATCTGAAAACTATTTGCGCTGAAGAATGGAGATGCTTATGCGCTGGCCTCTGATTAATTAAATGTCCATTATAGTCGACTAAATTTAGAGAGCAGTCAACTACTAAAGGGTCGACTTGCTCATCTCTGTAAATCATTATATAAAGCAGCCTCTATGAGAGAGCTGAAGTTAGCTAGAAAATCAGTCAGTTAGTAGAGTTAGGAGAAGAGTTATTGTTGTGATTTACTCTTGAACATTGTATTTCTGTTCCGCCATCTGAATAAAGCGCTGTATGCATTGCTGTTGAAGATTGCGCTTGAGTAGAAGTTAGCCAGGCATCACCCCTGATTGCTGAAAGGGCCCCTCATCAACCAGAGGTTCATTTTCTTTGTTTAGCTTAGTTTCTTTTTTGTTTTAGCTAGTCTAGTTTAATTTCTAGTCTGCTTCCATTAGATTATAGTAAATGCTATTCTATTTGTTTTCTGTAATACATTAACTCAATTTTATTTCAAAGTTAATTAGTTAGATGCGCGCATAGCTTGCTTTCAGTTATTTGCTTTTAGTCATTTTGTTTCCAGTTATTTCATTTCCAGCATTACTTTCAGTCTTTGTTTTCAAGAATATAGAATAAGTTGCTTTCATGAATTTAGAATAGATTTAATTCTGCCATTTCTTTTCCTGTTTTGAATTTATGCAAGTTAATTTCCAATTTATTTCTTAGTTTAATATGCAACGATTCCTTTTGTTCATGAATTAGTTTAAGGTTCATTTGATGTTAAATAGGTTTATTTACTGATTTTGATGCATTAGAATTACATCTGCATGGCTTCAGTTGAAGATTAGTTCATTTAGGTTAGTTTTTACCATTTTTAACTGTGTAGCTTGTCATTCAGACAGCATGTTCAGTCTGTTATTCAGCCACCCTTTCAGACCCACAGTTCAGTCTGTCATTCAACCCTCAGTTCTGTTTTTAGTGTTTTTTACGTGTTTTAAGATTGCTTTTAGTTTTGACTTGTGAATGTCTAAATTATGTTTTGACTGTAATAGGTAGATTATAGTTTTGTTTAACATTAAAGTTAAAATCTAATTGTTTTAAGTTATTTATTAAAGTTTTATCATTTTCCTTACTTCTTTTACTTTGAATGTAATTTAAGTTATTCTTAAGTTTTGTTTCTAATTTTGTTTTATTGTTGTATGGCTTTGTGTTTATTCCTTTTAGATTGATTTATTCATTTGTATGCAAAATTTAGTGTTATATGTGTTATTCTTAGTATGTTTTTAGGTTGTCTTTTTATGTTGTGTTATTGTTGGAAGAACTTGTAGGACAAAACCTAAAGATATTTCTTTAATTAAGTTTTCTACTTGCTTCTTTCATTTAAGTTTTCTTTATTTTGTTTTGTTTATTAAGTTTTCTAGTTGCTTCTAAGTTAAGTTCTCTTTGTACCCTAGTTTTTCGTTTGAAGAGTTAATTGTTGATTGTATTTTAGTTTAAAGTTTATTATCAATTGTTTAGTTTATTATTCTGCCTCAGTTTAATTACTTTAATAATTGCATTTTTAGGCGTTTGAATTAGTTTTTCATTTTGAAAGATCTTTCGATCTTTTGTTTGTTAAAATATTACACGACATCCTCTTCCTTCGCATATATTTTGTGTCAACTCTAAGCTTACCAAACTCGGTTGATAATTAAAGAATAGGTCGATTAATTTAGACATAATAACACCCAACAATACTTTTGACAAGTATAGTTGATCTCTTCTCCAAATCGTATCTCCATCAACCGTCGACATTGTGGTCATTCCGAGATAGATTCTTTATGTGCGACCCACCATCTCGTAGGTGTAGCTTTCAGTGCAAAGTCCAGGGCGGACAAGCGCTGAGGTTCTGTGACTTTTTCTTCAAATTCTATCAAAAAAGATGCAAGGTTAGGTAAACCTTAATATGTGGGTAGATCACTTACCTCGATTCCTACCCGTCGCATAAATCATGTAATTCTTGAGCACCTTCTAATGGATACTTCATGCATCTGATTCTGCCAGATTTCCAATGCTTCACCAGAATCCGATGTACAAGAACTAATACTCCACTAGCTAAGCTTTCCATCAGTCTTTGGATTCACATAATCGTCCCTTGCAAACGTGGTGTTTAAATATGGTCCAGATAGTCTCCTTGTCCTTCACTATTTACTGGCTCGACGTATCTCTTAACTTATAGTGGATCAATTGGTGCGACCACCCTTAGCTCTAAATATTCAAATGTTAAGAATATTTTCTTAAAATTGATAATAGTCTGATTATCAATCACCCAATCAATCCCCAAAAGTGCAGGATACGGATTTGTGTCATCGACAATGTCGATTACTTCAAAGTCAGCATACATTTTCAGGCCTTCTATCTCGACAGGCACCTAAGTCAGTTGACCGATAGGTAGTACTTTTGACTGATTTGCTGATCGGAGCTGGACAAGAGACCACGTAAGTTGTTGTTTCCCCATGCTCTATCATGTTTGTCTTGTTAAAATGTTGACATCAGAGCCCAATTCCAGAATAATATAGTCCATATCATAGTCTCCTATCTAGGGAGTCATTCTTAACTCGCGACTGGTCTTTAATCCTTTTCCCACATGGTTAACCTTTATGTCTGGTCGCACCTCTTCTTGAGGTTCTTCTATTAGAGTTGTTAATTCTGCGACAGCATATTTATCTTGTATTAGCAATAAGCAACTTTTTAAAAAATCTTTAAGCTTACTAACCTTTCTCGTCGGTTGCTTTCGGAGTAGCTAGTCAAATCTTTCAGGCATCTCCATTATTGGTCTTCATGAAGTTGACGCTTGCTTTTTGTCGACTAATTTTGGTCGTGCATCTAAGAATACTTCCTTTTCTTTTTAGACGTTGAATAGCATTTTATTTTGTGTCACCGGTCGCACCTGCGGCTGTTCATGCAATGCTTCTTGGTATGATCCAGTCGCAATACCTCCTCTTGTCATGACAACTATATGTGGTTCTCGCGACTCAACAGAGATCTTCTAGATATTCTGATTGGGGTTCAGGTTGGGATTCTGTAGAGGGTTTGGATTTACCACATTTCTAGCCTGCCACTTCGCAATCAACTGTGGACATTGTTCAACGGTATGATCAAAAGCTTTGCAATACAAACATGTCTTCATAGACTCGCACAGTACCTGGTAAAATGTCATGGTTGCCCACAATTATGACATATAATTTGGCCTTTTCCACAACCAAATCCTTCTCCTTGTCCTCAGCCTCTAAGATTTCCACCCCACTGGGTTGGGGGTATTGATGTTGCGGGTACTGATTTTGTGGATACTGGGGCTAAGGATATTGAGCTTGTGGGTGTTGAGCTTCAGCCCGCTCAGCTTGCATTTGCTCTTCGTTCTTCATTAAATAGGTTTCCATTGTTTTCTCTTGCAACAGCTCATATGCTCTACAATCCTTCTCATCATGGCCTATTAATTTGCAAAATTTACAATATAAACTAGTCGGCACACTTACAATCTTTTGTAAGTACAAACACTTTTCTTACCGATGGCCTCTAGTCTGGCATATTCTACACCAAGGCATCCCTTATGTATTTATAGGGTTTGGCGCTCCTAATGCAACATAGTTCATAAACGTCAGGCAATTATCTTTATGGTATCCCTTTGTTCGGCATCTTGTACACCACACTCTGTCTTGTGCTTCCTTCCCCTTCTTAATATCTTGAAGTTGCAATGTAAGGTTGGCTAGTTGCAACTGAATTTGCATCATCCCTGCACCAGTCTCTCCTACAGGTGAGGATTCCAATTTCAGGCCAACTCCAAAGCTTCAGTCTGTGACACAATCTTTTGTTGCATCAAGGGAATTCCGATGTGCGGTAACAGCGTTGTAATGAACCATTCTTCGTGTTGTACGTCCGACATCTGGAAGCTTACTTTAGCCATCAGCATCTTAAATCTCTAGTCGAAGTCCCACATAGACTCCGTAGATAATTGCTTAATTTCTTTAATCTATGTATTACACTGCGACTCAAATTTGGGCTTTTTGAATTCATCTATTAATCCCGCTCGAATTTGGTCGAGTGTTTTCTGTGCGACTCGTGTCGGAACCACAGAGAACTTCATGTACCATTCCAACGCACAATCCCTAAGGGTTGTGATCATTTGACCCTTCTTAATTGCTTCATCTTGGACCTCTCTCACGGTGCACATGACTTCACATAGAAACCAATGTTGCTCCAGGTCTTCTAACCCATTTTTGTTAGAGATCGATAACTTAATATCATTCTCGACCATTATATTTGTTCTAGGCACTGCTCAACTAGTGGGAGACGTACGCGGGCTCATGGGTGTGTCGTATTCATACTTTGGATCTGGGGCTTCTTCTTCTTCTTCTTCTTCTCTTTCAAACATAGGCTAGTATTCCTCTTCCTCGTCCCAAGAACCTCTATCAAAGTGCAACGTCAACTCGTAGTCTTCTCCTTCGATCGTACTACAACTTCATCTTATAGTCACAGTCCTTATTCTCTTTCTTGACCGAAATCTTCTTCCACTTCTTAGACGTCCACCTTCTAGTTCAGTTCTGCTATCACCAAGGAACATCTCAGCTTACTCTGCTCCATTTTTATCACACTTCGTTTGCGACATATCCCAGGTCTCCACACATAAATCTTTACTCGTTGGACTCCATTCTCAAGATCCCTTTCTCACACACAAGCATCTTTATCCAAATTCTTAAAGATGTCAGGTATCGTCCTCTTGGTCCTTAGAAGAATTTTCTTTCTGCCTCACCATATGATGTTATTGTGTCAACAACAAATTCAATGATGTATCCTTCTAAAATATTGTCTACCCAAAAATCGACAACCCTAGATATAGGGTTGCTAATACTCTTCAGCCGCTGAATCAGTTGAGGACTCCACTCTGTCGATTCTCCTCCTTGGAAATTTTTTCGCTGGGTTGCTAGCTTCAACAACCACTCATACAACAAAATAGGAAACTTGCAAAAGAAAATTTCATGAATGTCCATATAAAGGTATCACTCCAACCACTTTGTTGGATTCACCCGTGATCCTTCACTTTCTTCCCGTGCAAACTCTAATGCTTTAAAATCCACCCACTCTTGAATTTTCGACTTCGTTGGGTGCCAAAACATATCCCTCACCAAAATGATTCACGGTCCCGGCAACGGAACCATTTGTTGGCGTTTCTCCCTTCAACCGAGGTTCAAACCCTTGTTTGTCCATCAACAAAGCCCGAGATACGAGCTCGACAGAGCAGGGCTTAGTCGACAGCACCTGCAACGCATGTGCAGTCTCACCCGAGATATCTCTATGGGTAACTGCCAAAACCAGGTTTCTGCAGTTGGGTGGGAATTTCTCTTCTCACGGCACCTTAGCAACTTGCTCGACCGAAGCCGAGGGTTGTATTTCCTATTCTTAGCGTTTCATTCAATATACTAATCTACTTATCCATCGACAGAGATTACAACGGTTAATATAAAGCCTTAGCACAGATTCTTTCTACCAATAGTGCGACACATGCATACAAGAACTTATTCATAAACAAATGTTATTCACTCTATAAAGATCTACTTATCCGCATCATACATTCATTCAACATAAACATATTCATCAAATACACACAGAGACAACATTTAATGTGGAAACCCATCTAAGAAAAACCACAAAGGCACTCTTCATCTAGCATGAGAAATATATAGCACCTTTCGTCTGCGCACTCAGCTTGCATACTTTGTTCTAGATCTTCTCTACAATCTATACAGACTTCTCTCCTCTCATGCTCTCTAGTCTTAGGTCTCTGAAGTTTTCCTCTCCTTCACCCTACTGTCAATCCGCACACAGCCTGGAACGACTTTCTTCTCTTCAACTCTACAACTCTACAGCTACTAAGACAAAAGTAGGCAGAGACCAACCTACACACAGCTTGGGTTCTTCCTTTTATAAGATATTACATGTCGTAATCAACCGACTCTACTTTGTTAGCCCACAGGATGTCATTGTTATTCTCGTACATTCAGTTACACTGACAGTAGGCACTATCATCCCAAAAATACAAAGATGCTTTATTACCAATGCATGTGTTATTCTAATTGACTTCTTACCCACGATCAATCGAGCTGTCATTTTCAACCGATGTACTTCATCTTCTGTCGTGGTTCCTTCCGTCGCGGCTACTCTCTTCGCAACTTCTCTTCCGTCGTTGCAGCTTCTCTTCCTCCATCGCGGATTCCTCTATCGTGCGACTGGAATCCTCATATTCTCGAGCAGAACTCTGGTCGAATTCTGCCTATCTTTTCCTTGGGCCAACATAGACATATGTTGAAATTCCCATGAAGGCCATCATTAGAGTTTCATAGTCAACTTGAATCAGAATTAACCATCTACAATTTGAAGAATTCCTTAATTAGATTCTAAGTTGGATGGGAGAAAAAAAAAATTGGGGTCAGATTGATTAGGGAACCTTACAAAAATATTGAAGATCCATAGCTATATTAGGATTATTTCAGTGAAGTTGATCACATCTGAATGCCATATTTACCCCAAGAAGTAACCATTATAGAAGATCATGAAGAAATCCATGATGAAATTTGGGATGTGTATGATGATACTCCTCCATGTTCTCCACATGGTGATGAAGGTTTGGAAAGTTCGCTTCCTTGTAGCATTATTGAAACCAGCTTTTCTGAGGGTTGTTATGAACATGAGGAGGACAGGTATAGCCAAGGACATAATGCTTTTGATGAAGAGTCCCTCATGTTTGATGAAGATGTTGATGATAAATATTGGAAAACTATGGAAAATCCCATCTATGATATGTCCAAAGAAGGGAGTGTTGACTCAGAAAATTTTGGGAGCTTTATTGAAAATACCATCTATGACATGTCCACAGAAGGAAGTGTTCATTTAGAGACTTTGGAAAGACTTGTTAGGGAAGAGGAGCATTCAGATTTTTCATATTATCATTTAGAGCCATATTACTCAGAATCGCACACAAGTATTAATAATGAAGACTTTGTGAGAAACCTGCTGCAATGAATAATGAAAATGCACGATATAATGGAAATAGCAAAACACAGAAGGAATTTTATAGATCGCAGGCCACTTCGAGGGGGCAACATACTTTGAGCAAGCTCAATACAAATAACTCTTGGATGCCTTCATTGGCCTCAACACGTACTTATATACTAAGACTAATCTAAACAACTATTACTCCCTGTTATCCACTTATTTGTACCATAGTTGGATTAGCTGAGCCGCCAATTGACAAACATGATAAATGTTTGATTCCAGTGTATTAGATGATCCGCTTTTGTGTCTAGCTTGTTTTGGCTAGTCAGTTTTTGTTTGAATAATTTTCACCATGGCCCTGCGAGGTTTGTAATAAAATGTGCTAGTAGGGTGTTTTGAGTGGTTTGGTCTCCTAAGACGTAGAATTTCAACTAAGGTATTCCAGGGAGTTTTTTGTTCTTGACAATTATGCTTTGCCTATAATCAAGTAAAATTGATGAGGTTTTCTCACACTTCCTCCAAAGCTGGAATGCCCGATTTTGAATTCTAGGCCTTGAGGGGTTATTAGAGCCCAACTGAGGATGTATAAACCTACTAGACATTATTAGAATAGACTATGGTCATGTCCTAAGTGACTAGGACCCTCACAAAAAATTCCAAAAAAATTTTACCTGACACATCAAAATTTTTATTTTTTAATTTTTTAATTTTTCCTAGGTTTTTAATTAAATTTTTCCATAATTTAAATGGAAAAACTCAATTTGTAATAAGTCGGTCATCCGAAACCCGAATTCAGTGTGTTACCGACTAGGCTGCACCTAGTTGGACTTTCAGTGAGCCGCCAGTGATGAACAAGATACTTGTTCATATTCAGAGTTCAGAAGTCCTTTCAGGCCTCCAGGGTCATTTTATTTTTTGTAACACATGTTCATACCCGCTTGGGGAAATTGTAAAAAATGTCCTAGCATTTAATTTTTTATAAAAGGCTCGGCTTCCCAGACTTGAATATCAAGCCGACTAGCCCAGAGTGTTTTTTC
>LPNX010233519.1:0-10130 GCA_001517045.1 Pseudotsuga menziesii
CTTGACTGTAGGTAGGCGTGAGGATGACTGGGATGAAGGTAATTAATGCTCCACTGATGTCAATTAAACTTAGGATAGTGGTTTAACTAGGCCAATTTGACCCAAAGAGTGTGTATGATGGTAAATGTCTCCAACAGAATCAACATGCATTCACACAAGCATTCATTTAACATGTTCATCATATCATTAACAGTAAAAATGGTTGCAGAAGTAAAAATGGACAAGATCACTTATGTTATGAAAAATTCGCTCTGCAACCAGCTATGTCACTGCAACGTTCCACCCAACCATAGGCCAGCGTGCTCCTTAATCTCTCAGCAGCACTGCCACCCCCGAGCTGGGCATGATTCTCCAAGGAATAAGGGAACAAGCAGGCTTACACATAGCCAAGGATACACAAAACATAGCCAAGCCAACATAGTTGGGTTTATCAGGCCATTGAGGAGTTGGGGAAAGGCTCAATACTAAGCTGGTGAGCTCATTACAGAGCCAAGAACACCTACACCAGAACTAGCCTGACCTCTAAGACACCCACACACACCCAACACAAGGAATCAATCCCTTCTCTGCTACACAGTCCCTCAGGCCCTGCATTCCCTTCCAGTGCTATTCAGGGGTGGTGGAGAAGAAGGCCAGCCCTCTAGCTCTATTTGTGTGGTTTCCAGCCACCAGGTTTGTCAAGCAAAACTAAGCCCCATCCCTGCTCCCTACACAGTCGAAAGACCCACCATTGCACACATGCAATCAAACAGCCGATACAGCTTAAGACAGGGAAGCCAATTCCTGAGTCATTCTTGGCCCTATCGTGGCCAAAATGACTCTCAAGCGAATTTACAACAGTCCCCAAAATGTAAAGAAGACTACGGCAACACAGACAACAACATGGGAAAATCAGTGACCTAATTGAACAGTGAAGTCACCAAGGATCTTATACAGTCCGAGGATGGAAAGGAAAACCACATTCACAACTGGGCCGAGGCAAACATATGTACAGGCCACAAATTGGTAAGGAAAAACATACAAAAACCACGCTAAGGAAGAGAAAAATACCGACTTCCAAACTATGCGTGAAATGAGCAGACTCTCGTCCCAAAATATAAGGGAGACCACCGCAACACAACAGATCGTGGATGAAAATGCACAGCTCCCAGCTAGCTGAGTGATTCCAACATAGAAGAATACCTGTGCGTGAGGATAATGGACGCAATATGGTCCCTGCGCGAAGACGAACAACCTACAGAGAGGACGCGAATTGGAAGTGCGTGAGTGTTCAGCACAGGCGTGGAGAGAATGAATGTCTGCGTGAGTGATGGCGGTGGTTTTGGCCATTGTGAAGTCAACCGTAGGTGGAGTGTGCGTGTAGGCAAGGATTGACAGTCCTGCCACACCCTCTCCCAAAACAATAACTGCCTCAACCACCGGCAACAATTCTTAATGAAGGTGGTTGGGTAAGACAAGGAAAGAAGACACATGGGTATTTTCCTTTATTGGTCAAGGTTTGACAATTTCCCCACCCTTATCCTTGTGAAAATCATGCCCCCATCTCAATTTAGTTGATGCGAACGTAGCTCGTCGGGTTCATTTTAATTAAAGATGCATATTTACATGATGATAAAATTAATATGTGTATGTTGCATGCCTCGATACACCTTCGGTGACAAATTTAAATCCAAAACATAGCATAACCGATCAATGGTGGGGCCTTGGCATTTAGCTCCGCACCATGATCCTTGAATATATACATCATATACATCTAAGGCAAGGGGGTCAAAACCGAGGTGTGACAATTAAAATTTTAAGGTTGATACTTACAGTCGTAACTTAAATCTTGCTTATTTTGATTGAATTTATGGATTAGGGTTTGACTTGTAAAAACCCTTGTTTTGATTTATATTATTCTTGTTATAATAATTATACAGTTCTTCTTTTTTATTCTATTTGTCCTTAAAGGACTGTGAGTAGATTATTATTTGTCCTTCAAAGGACCGTGAGTAATTAAACTGGTTATTAATGGTTACACAATTTATGTAAATTTGGTTTTAATATTTTGATACTTGTAAATGTAATAGTTTTAAGGGTTTTAACCCTGACATTTATTTCTATAGATGCATGTTGTTAGTAAAAGAAAGGCACTGTTTCTCTTATAAATACATTTATACAAATTGATCGGTAATGTAATTCATTTTTGTGTATAAAATTTCTACTTGGTTCTTTAATAGTTTCTAGAAGGATTAACTTGTGTTTAACCTGGGTTACTACATTATATAAAAAAATAAATACATATAGATTATGCTCAGAATATGAGCTAGGTTTATCCCTGTTTAACTTTTATAGAGTATTATTTCCTGTATTGTTATCTTGTAAATTCGATTACTGTCACACTGTTTTCTTCAGTTTGTTTTTATGAATTATTAATTTATAAACATCACTGTTTATTATTATTAATAATAATATTTATATTAATAATATGAATAATGTATCCTCTTAAGTTTATGCTAGTATTTAATTGTATAATAAATAAGACTGAGAGCAGTTTATAGTAATTGTGTTTATTTAATAAAATTATTTTTGTAAGCTTACTGCAAGAAAATAAGAACTTTCCTATTTGTTAATACTCTTTATATCTATACTGTCTGTAAGTGTATGAAGACAGTTTCTTACTAATAAAACTTAAGCATAGGTTACTACTCTCCTCTAATGATTAATACTAAGAAAATAATACTGTAAGAAAATATAAACTAATAGTATTATTTGTACATCTTTTCTTAACATAAATGATAAACATAAACATTCATCTAGTAATACTAGTTCTTCCATCTCAGTATAAGTATAAAATTTATAGAAGTATATATTGTGTAGAAGAATGTATTATATACTTAAACATACTACTATAAGTAAATAACATGATTCTTGTTCTTTTCTGATAATCTGATTACACAATCTAGTTCTGATAACCTCTCTACAAATTAGATTAATATTCTTTCTAGAAAACAACTAATTACTGAAAGAAAACATTTCAATACTATGAAAAAAACATAAGTATTCTATTCATTCATTTCCTATCACACTTCATTCATTTAAACACACTACCTGTGCTAGAGTACGATCTGGATTGCTCCAAATGGGGAAAAACATAGGTAGGATTTATCTTTCATCAAGTACAGATTCAATCTTAAAACAACTAAGAGATTTCAACTTAACACTTTACAACATAACACATAATCATTCATTATCTGTTCACACACCGATAAAAAAATATAACACAAAAATTAAACGATAATGGAACCTGTTTTTAAAGCTGGATGACAACAGCAATGGGAGGCCATTCCTCCCTACCAACTCCTGGAGAGCGCTCAAACAATGACTTCTCAGGCCCCCCGAGCCTATTCTGGCCTCCTTGGCTGGAACTAGGTGGAGAAAACAACAAAGTACTAGTCTTGAGACTCAATACCAACTCTGCATACTGCAAGATCTTTCAGCTGCAAAGCTGTACTAGATCAACTTCTTGTAGTTTACCCCTCAAACACCTTCCTCCAAATTTCCCTTCCCCAATGAATTCCTTGAAGTGCATTCACCTGAATGATTCTTCTCCTAAAAAAATGAGCAGCCTCAGTTCTCTACATTGGGTGCTTTTATTAAGATTGCCTAGGTCTTTTTGGGTTGGTTGTCATTAATTGAGCCACCTACTCTGATCCCACTTTCTTGGGGGACCATGACCCCGAATGTAGGGAGGTTTCCACCTGCAACATAGGAAGTGTTTGAGAATGCTGCCACTTGTCTTTTTACTCTCCACCTAGTTCCCTCCACCAACTTGACTAGTAACACTCTTTTTAATATCTCTCCCAAGCTGTTGTCTCCACTTTTATTTATTTACTTTCCAATTCCCAGGTAGCTTCTTTAGGACTAAGGTGCTTTTATTGCACCTTCACCTGTCCAATGGTGCGGTTCCGAAGTATAATTTCTCTCCTCTCAAGGATACAGTCCGATTCCACTAGAAATTCTCCTTCTGGTTCCACCTGTACAACATTCCAGTTAACAACATGAGTAGTATCATGAACATATTTCTTTAAAATGGAAATGTGAAAAACATTATGTACTCTTATGTTAGGTGGTAATCCTAATTGATAAGCTACTTGTACAATCCTAGACAAAATTTCAAATACGCCACAGTAACGAGGTGCCAATTTTGCACAACTCCCCAATCTTAGAGAACTGTTTTTGGGACTTACCTTGATGAACACATGTTCACCTACCTGAAACTCCTTTGAAGTTATTTTTAAGTCTGCTTGACTTTTCTGCCGATCCTGTGCCACTTTCAAATTTCCCTGCACTTGTTCCACAATTTCTTCCATTTCTTTCAACAGTTCTGGACCTAATACCAATCTATCTACCTGATTGCTCCAAGAGATAGGAGTATTACATTTTCGTCCATATAAAATTTCATACGGACTAAATCTAGCTGATGTCTGATAATTATTATTATAATCAAATTCTGCTAGATGTAAATAGTCCTTCCATTTACCAGGCTGGTCTTTCACATACATTCTTAATAAATCTTCTAGTACCTGATTTACCCTTTCAGTTTGTCCATCTATTTGAGGATGGAAAGAAGTAATGAAATTTAATGTGGTGTTTAACCCTTTAAACAAGGACTTCCAAAAGCTTCCTGTAAACTTAGGATCTCTGTCTGAGATTATGACTTTTGGTACTCCATGTAATCGAAAAATCTGCTTTAGAAAAATATCAGCTATGTTGGCAGTTTTGTAAGTAGTTTTAATAGGTATAAAATGAGTTTCCTTGCTTAACTTATCAACTACTACCATGATAGAATCATTCTGATTTTGATTTCTAGGCAATCCAGTAATAAAACCTAGACTAATTACCTCCCATTTCCAGCTAGGGATAGGTAAAGGATGTAGCAAACCAGCTGGGTGTTGGTGTTCATTTTTTACCTATTGACATTCTAAACACCTTGCAATATATTTAGCTACTTCTGTTTTCATATTTGGCCAGAAATACTCTTTTCTTAACATGGTTATAGTCTTTTGATAACCTGGATGACCTGAATATAGTGTTTTATGAATTTCATCCAAAATTAACAGCTTGACCTTAGAAACGTTAGGTATATACAGTTTATCTTTATACAGTAAAAATTCTTTTTCATTTAAACTGTAACCTTTTATTAAGTTTTCTGTTGGGTTTTCCTTAGCTTTAGCTTGCAAATTATGGTAAATTTCATCTTGTTTTATTCCTTCTTTAAGCTGTTCATCTAAGTCTGAAACATAAGTGCTGATTGTTGTTTCAAAATTCAGCCTTGTGTTCCTACTTAATGCATCAACAACTTTATTTTCTTTACCTTTTATATCCTGGATTTCAAATTCATACCTGCTTAAGAAAGCTAACCACCTAGCTTTCCTAGCATTTAAATTAGGCTGATCTAAAAGATACTTGAATCCTTTATTATCAGTTATTAAAAAAAAATTTGCCAATTAGGTGATGTCGCCACATCTTTAAGGCATGTATTACAGCTGCTAGTGCCAGATCATATGTTGCGTAATTCTTTTCGTGAACTTTTAACTTTCTAGACTCATAGGAAATAGCATGCCCTTCTTGAGTCAGAACACCACCTAAGCCATCATTACAGGCATCAGTGCACACTATAAATTCTTTATTAGGATCTGCTATTCTTAAAATGGGTGCACTGATTAACAAAGTTTTTAACTTTTTAAAGCTTCCCTCACATTTCTGATTCGAGTTGAACTTCTTTGCTTTCTTCTGCAAGGAAGTTATCAGATTTGCTATCCTTGAAAATCCTTCAATGAACCTCCGGTAGTAACCGATAATGCCCATGAAAGATCTAACATCCGTCACATCCTTAGGAACCGGACAATCTTCAATTTCCTGTATCTTTTCAGGATCTACAGAAATTCCTTCCTTGGTCACTACATGACCTAAATACTGAATCTTATCATTGAAGAAGTCACACTTACTAAACTTTACGAAGAGTTGATGTTCTTACAACTCTTGCAAAACAATTTTTAGATGTTCTTTATGTTCTTCTTCAGTTTTTGAATATATTAGAATGTCGTTGATAAACACGACCACAAATTATCTCAATACTTATGCATTATGTTGTTCATTAAACACATGAAGACAGCTGGGGCATTAGTAAGCCCGAATGACATTACGACAAATTCGTAATGACCATATCTTGTTCTAAAGGCTGTCTTAAAGATATCTTCATCTTTAATCCTCACTTGATGATATCCAGACCTTAAATCTATTTTTGAAAACACCGTGGCTCCACGTAGTTGATCAAACAGATCATCTATGCGAGGAAACAAATATCGATTTTTGATAGTCATCTTGTTTAGCTGACAGTAGTTTATGCATAATCGCATAGTTTTGTCTTTCTTCTTGATGAAGATGACAGGTGCCCCCCAGGGAGACACACTTGGTCGAATATACTTTTTATCAATTAATTATTTTAATTGTGATTTTAATTCATTAAGTTCCAATATGTTCATTCGATAAGGGGCCTTTGAGCTAGATACTACACCCGGTACCAGCTCAATGGTGAAATCCAATTCCCTTTTTGGAGGTAATCCCAGAATTTATTCTGGGAATACATCAACATATTCTTTTAAGACTGGGATGTCTTCTACTTTTAACTTATCTGTTTTAATTTTACTTTCCTCATCAGTAATTGTTACTGCGTAAGCTTTAGATCCTTTTCTAAGAGCTCTTTTTAGTTGCAGAGCAGAAATTTGTCTTACAATAGTTTTTCTAGGAATACCTTTAACACTTACTGGTTTTTCATCACTGTTTAGGCATGTGAAATTTTTATCATAACAGTTTAGGATTACTCTATGATGTTCTAACCAGTCCATACCAATCAACAAATCATAAGAGCCAAGTGGCAAAACATTAAGTTTAACAACAGTTTCAAGTTTATCCATAAGTAAAGCACATTCTTTCACAAAACAAAGTTACTTTTCTTTTAGCACCAGTGGCTAGCAGGGTGCAGGGCATTACTGATGACCCTTCCAGGATTCAGTTGGCCACTTTGAGAATGATTGGAATGGCTCTTACTTGGTGGGAGACCAAGATTCAGCAAGATCTTCAAAAGAATGGTAAAATTATTTCAGTTTGGAATGAATTCATTGAAGTATTAAGGAAGCAATTTTATCCTTTAGGTCATATCCAGCAATTAATAATGAGCTGGCAAACTTTTAGACAAGCTAAGGGACAAAGCATTCAAGAATATACTCATGAATTTAGAAAGAGGGCTATTGCATTGAATGTTGCATTAGATACCCAGGAAACTCTTCTTAAGTACATTGGTGGCATGCATTCTTATTTGCGACATACTTTGTTGATGTTTAACCCCAGTACCTTGGATGATGTATGTGTTCAAGCTACACATTTAGAAGCTAGGGGGAAGCATGCTAATGATACTTTTGTGAACAAATCCTTTAAATTTGACAACAAATCGAAAAATCAAGATAAGGGGAAAAAGAAGATGGCTACTGTTAAGAAAGAGGGTGACAAGCCTACATGTTCACATTGTCAGAAGGGACATGATGTCTCTAAGTGTTGGAAACTTCATCCAGAGTTAAGGCCAAAGAAGTACGGAGGAAACAAAGATAACGACAAAGCAAAAGCTACTGCAGCAGTTATTCAAGACTTAGGATCCGACTCAGGTGATGAAACAAAGGTTACAGCTGTCAGGATCCAGGGTAAGAATAAAAGTATCTCACTTCCCATTGATGCAAAATCAAGTTCTAGTGCGAGTACAAATCTTCCATCTACTTCTAAGCTAAATGATAAAGATAGAAGTGCACTGTTTCATGTTCGTGTCATTGCAAATCACACAAAGATTGATACTAGTTCTAGTGCGAGTACAAATCTGCCATCTACTTCTAAGCTAAATGATAAAGATAGAAGTGCACTGTTTCATGTTCGTGTCATTGCAAATCACACAAAGATTGATACTTTGTTTGATAGTGGTTCACAAGTAAATATGATATCACAAGAAGTGGTTAAGAAATTGCATTTAGTTACTATGCCTCATGAAAAGCCCTATCCTCTAGGTTGGGTTACTAATGATACACGATTGCAAGTTACAAAGAAATGTGTATTGAATTTTGCAATTACTGAAAAGTTCATAGATGAGGTAGAACTAGATGTAGTACCACTTGACATTTGTGGAATTGTACTTGGGAGTCCATATTTGTATGACCGGAAAGCAGTCTTTTATAGAGAGCAGAATAAGTATCATCTTTTTAAAGATGGTGTAGAATATATTGTACGAGCACATAAGATAAAAACCAATCTAGCAATAGTCTCTGCAGGACAAATGAAGAGGTTGGTAAATGCTAGTAAGAAATTTGTGTTAATGATGGTTAAGATGAAAAATGATGAGATCTCTAAATCTTTTGAAGGGTGTGACCCTAAGCATAAATATGAACTAATTGAAATCATTTCTGAGTATGATGATTTGTTTCAAGATACGAAGGGGTTACCACCAAAGATAGAGATTCATCATGAGATACATTTGCAGCAGGATGTGCCACTCCCAAACATAGCCATGTATCGGATGTCTGTGATGTAGAATGAGGAAATCAAGAAGCAGGTTCAGGAGCTGATTGAGAAGGGGGTCATCCGGCCCAGCACTTCTCCTTATGGCTCTCCTATAGTTTTGGTTCCGAAGAAGGATGGGTCTTGGAGGATGTGTATCGACTATAAGGCCCTTAACAAAATCACCATTAAAAACATGTATCCTCTTCCCCGCATTGATGATTTGCTTGATCAGTTGAAACATGCAACTTACTTTACAAAATTGGATCTGCGTAGTGGGTATCATCAAATCCATGTTGCTGAGAATGATGCTTGGAAAACAACTTTTAAAACAAAATAGGGTTTGTATGAATGGCTTGTGATGCCTTTTGGGCTCTGTAACGCACCTGCTACTTTCATGCAGGTCATGAATGATGTTTTTCGTTCATTCATTGATGATTTTGTAATTGTATATCTGGATGATATCCTTGTGTTTAGAAAAACATGGGAAGGGCATGTTTTACATGTGAAGAAAGTTTTAGATGTACTGAAGAAGGAGAAGCTTTATGTAAAAATGTCTAAATGTGAATTTGCTAAAACTTCTTTAGTATATCTGGGCCATATTATTGGTGAAGGCCACCTGCGAGTGGACCCATCCAAGGTTGCTGTCATTGTAAACTAGCCACGGCCTAACACCATTACTGAAATTAGAAGTTTTTTGGGTGCGGTTCAGTATTGGAGGAAATTCATTTCTGGGTTTTCTTCCATTGCTGCTCCATTACATGCGTTGACAAGAATTAAAGAAATTTTCCAGTGGGGAGGCAAACATTAGAGAGCCTTTGACACTTTGAAGGAAATGATTAGCACCACACCAGTTCTGACATTGCTAGATTTGCAGCAGCCATTTGAGATCGAAACCGATGCCAGTGGGTTTGCCATGGGAGCCGTTTTGATGCAAAGGAGGAAGCCAGTCTGTTACCATTCAGAAACATTCTCTACTGCGGTAAGTAACTATCCGACCTATGACAAAGAGTTGTATGCTTTAGTACAGAGTGTGAAGAAGTGGAAACATTATATCATGGGAAAAGAAACAGTCATACATACTGATCATCAGCCACTCCAATATTTACAATCTCAGACTAAAATACAACAAAGTAGGCATTTAAGATGGATGGGGTTCTTACAACAGTTTCATCTCGTAATTAAGTACAAAAAGGGAATTCATAATAAAGTAGCAGACATGTTATCAAGGCCTCCTACAAATGCTTCAATCATTCTTCAAAACAGTTCATTGACACATGAAAGTTATATTGAACAGTATGTAGAAGATAAATATTTTAAGAAAGTATATGCATCACTAATACATGGTAAACAGGAAGAGAACTATTATGTGCATAATCAAATTTTGTATCATCTTGGTAAACTCTGTATTCCAGAGAAAGAAAGAGTGCATGTGATACGAGAAGCACATAGTTCATTGATTGCAAGACATTTTGGTGTAAGTAAAACATTGTCTGTATTGCAGAATCATTGTTATTGGCCTCAAATGTAAGAAACTGTAGCTAAATATA
>LPNX010233535.1:992-13942 GCA_001517045.1 Pseudotsuga menziesii
CGTTATCAAGGGTTATATCACATTACGACGTTAAGCCATGGTTTGTTATAGTGTTTGGTTGGTATATGTTAACACAACCAAAGATGTGACCAATTAATAATGTGATAGTGGCGATTTAATAAGAGTTATGTCGTATTGTCATGTTTATCATAGGTTATGTTACATTGGCGACATTAATCAAAGGTTATGTCACATTGCGATAATGCCCAAGATGTGACACATTAGTAATGTGTTTTTGGATGTTTAGAAAATTTCTTTAAGAATTTTCTTGGTATATATATATATGTATGTTTGACAAAATAAATGGTTTAAACCACCCACATTCTACATAGTAATGTAGAATGTTATGTCGCATTGTGATGTATATCAAGGTTTACGTTTCACTTCGACGTTATCAAGGGTTATATCACATTACAACGTTAAGCCATGGCTTGTTATAGTGTTTGGTTGGTATATGTCATCACAACCAAATATGTGACACATTAATAATGTGATAGTGGGCGTTTAATAAGCGTTATGTCGCATTGTGATGTTTATCACAGGTTATGTTACATTAGCGACATTCATCAAGGGTTATGTCACATTGTGATATTTGTCAAGGGTTATGTCACATTGCGATAGTGCCCAAGATGTGACACATTAATAATTTGTCTTTGGATGTTTAGAAAATTTCTTTAAGAATTTTCTTGGTATATATATATGTATAGTTTTTTGACAAAATAAATGGTTCAAACCGTACACATTCTACCTAGTAATGTAGAAGGTTATGTTGCATTATGATGTTTATAAATGTTTACGTTTAACTACAACGTTATCAAGGGTTATATCACATTATGACATTAAGCCATGGTTTGTTATAGTGTTTGGTTGGTATATGTCATCACAACTAAAGATGTGACGCATTAATAATGTGATAGTGGGCGTTTAATAAGCGTTATGTCGCATTGTGATGTTTATCATAGGTTATGTTACATTAACAACATTTATCAAGGGTTATGACACATTGTGATACTTTTCAAGGGTTATGTCACATTGAGATAATGCCCAAGATGTGACACATTAATAATGTGTCTTTGGATGTTTATAAAATTGCTTGTTGCATTATCAACTATGGCGATGTGGTTCACCAAAGTCAACCATGGTTAAGTATGGGGAAAATGATGTATTTTTCTATCACGTTAAGGATTTTACTTTTGAAAAGAGAAAAAAATTCATCTGTGTACACAAACAATGTTTTGATATTAAGCTATGAACATTTTATATTACACGATCAAAAATTGATGAAACAATTGCACTTTAATGTTAGGATCGATGCAAAATGAAAATGTTAAATGGATTTTTTCTTTTAGTTGTGTTGTGACATTCAATGTTCATTAAGGGTTATGTCGCATTGTGATGTTTATCAAGGGTTACGTTTCATTGAGACGTTATCAAGTTTTATATCACATTACGAAATTAAGTCATGGTTTGTTCCAGTGTTTGGTTGGTATATGTCAACACAACCAAAGATGTGACACATTAATAATGTGATAGTGGGCGTTCAATAAGGGTTATGTCACATTGTGATGTTTATCACAGATTATGTTACATTAGAAACGTTCATCAATGGTTATGTCACATTGTGATATTTGTCAAGGGTTATGTCGCATTGCGATAATGACCAAGATGTGACACATTAATAATGTATCTTTGGATGTTTAGAAAAATAGTTGTTGCATTATGAACTAAAATAATCAAATGAATTAAAAATAATCAAATCCTCATTATTTGAACTCTTAACCTCCTTTACAGCATGTGAGTTCATAACAAGTGAATCGCGAATGAACCACACCCATGGCAACAATAATATTTTATTATTACTTTGATTATAATATTTTAATTAAATACCATATTCATATAATAGTATAATATAATATCATTAATAATATTATAAGTATTTGATTAAAATATAACATTATAATTCAATGACATTACTTTAATTAATTATTGTATTATTAATTAATTATTATATTAATAATTAATTAATATAATTGTATTAATGCTATTTTATTTAACGATACTATTTTTTAATAAATTGTATATTATAAACAATAATATTTAGAAAATCATAATTAATTATAATAATTTTAAAATTATTCATAATTATTTTCATGGATATTCAGAATTTCCATAGATCTCATGATTTTAATAATAATATTTAAATAATTAATTATTATATTATAATCAATTAAAATATTAATTTATCAATATTAATAATAATTAATATTAATAATAAAAAATAATAGTATAATAATTGATTGTAGCATATTAATTTTATATTATTTTGGAGATATGCCTATGCCCTCAGGGTTACTAGCAACAACCACATTAAATTAATTAATGTGTCTGAATACGTCGATAGGCATAAATTAGGTACATACTTTTTATATTAATGTTTTTCCCTATAGTATGTGCTTAAATTTATGCCTATCCACGTATTTAGACACATTAATTAATTTAATGTGGTTGTTGCTAGTTTAAATAGAATAAAACACTAGAAATACTAATGAAGGCAAGAGGATTTCCTAACTTTAGTTTGGAATAGGCAGGGACCATTTCCCTAAGAACACAGCCCATTGAAGAAATTTCTCCTGCATGCAAGATCACCAATTGACATCAGAAATGATTGGCCTGGAAGATCAACAAGGATCTGGAAGATGGAGCACTCGAGGAATATGGTTTTCTTTCCTATACTCAAAGAAGATGTTTATCGCTTTGATTGTGATGAAGATGCCAAGATAGATGCATTTTCAAGTTTATCATTTTTGATGCTAAGACTAGAGATTCTCTCCTTGATGTTTCTATACAAAAGTTGTCGTATTACATTCCATTTTGTGAGTGTCTGCAAGGGCAAGTTGTCACCATTGAGGTTTGAAACTATTCTCTAATCTACGATTGTTCACGTACTATAGGATTTGTTACAAAAGACATAGAATGTATTTGTTTGTAATGGATGTAATCTCACTGATGTTTTTGAATCCATTTTTGGCAGTCATAATAGTTTTCTAACCTTCCCATTTAGGCTAAAATGGGTCAATGTGACATTAATGATGTAGCTTTTGTGGGAAAGGCAGTGGTGTGCTACTCTTTGCAACATCAACACTAAAAAATTCACTAACAGCTCAAAAAATAACTTACAGAAAAGTTGTACTTTGTTGGTTGCGACTCACTAACAGAGCTTACAAAATCAATTTTATTCCTACAAGATTGTTGCAGCTCATCTGCTACTGCTAAAAGTACCCAGTAGATGGTGTTGTAGCTAATGGTTACATCTAGTAACACTCTACATGACTGTTTCAACTAGATGTGAGTGCTGACGTCACCTACAACACACTCACAACTCACTCACAGCTCTGTCATAGCTCACTATTTAACAATGATTCGATCACCCCTGCATCCATAAACTTAACACAAATGTTCTACTAAATTAATAAACAACATTCACACAACTAAACTCCAGCTGCTACAACAAACTGACATTAAAAAAAATAAAACTGAGTTTTTCTAGAAACAGAGTAAAACACAGAATTACATAGTAAACTTCAGAGTTTCAACTCTGTATCAATTTCTCTATTACGTTGTGTCTCAGTGTATATTAATCATGATTACAAGATGGGTAGATATACTACTTCTATTAAGTCGGTCATTAAATTTCTAATTGACCCTTCGTATTACAAAGCGGAATTCTCTGTTAATGTTCTTTTACAGTCTGATAGGAATAAACACTGCGTTGCCTCTTCAGAAAATAGATCCGCTCATTTGGAATATAAAAAATGATTTCTTATGATTTAATAATTTGTTATTTTGTCAGGCAGTGAGGTGGTGTGACGGTACCGTGACTCTTCAGTGTTGCAGAAATTATATTTCCAAACTATGTTTTCCTTTTTAGAATTATGGTAGTTGATGTTGCCTCTTCAAAATTTGTTACAGCCGGCGGTGGAATAATTACATAATTTCCAACAACTTCCTCATGGTTCTTCCTTATATGGTACTCGAGAGGTTAGTGGTTCCCTGGAGCAGTCATGCAAGTGGGATGGACTCTGTTCTTTTTTTTGATCTAGATGAGATTTGTTTGAACATTGTACAAAGCAAGCTATGGCATTAGCAACATTTTTTTTTATTGCATGGTTTGATGCATTATTCAAATTCATGTGATTTTATTTATTACCAATATTGTTTTTGACAAAGGAATTTAAGCAAGTTGCCTATATTTTTTCTATCTTATGTGTTAGAAATTCATAGTAATGAAATTTAGCTTTTAAGATTTTAACCTAACCGTAGGCATCATGTGTTAGGTTCTAGTTATCTAGTGCATTCAAGGAGTACTCAAATTTGTTTAAGATATCATTTGAAGAGAAATTTATATTATACAGTAGTCCTCAATACCAACTCTTCATGCTATTGTTCATTGTCATAAAATTGTCTCTCACTCTCTATTCTGATTCTATCACTATTATGAAAGTATTTTAAACACAAGTTGTGGATATAGCACACATATGGAAATTTCATAGCTCAATATTATCTTATCTTGTATCATTAATTCTTATACGTATTTTCCCAGAACATCGATTATTGGGGTTACAGTCAGGTGTTACATCTCTTTATCAGTACCATCCATGGGTGTTAGCCATTCTACCAAATGGGGAATCCAATGGGGTTCTTGTTGACAATACAAGGAGGTGTGAGGTGGATATGATACTAGCTAGATTTCATTGCTATCCATATTCTTTCATTGTTTACAGAGAGGTTATGAGTGACTAATATTACTTAAACACATGGATAAAATAATTAATAAATTGCATAATTTTCAGGCTGCAACCATAGGATTGTTAACTTAAGCTATCCAATCTAATACATTTTCCTTCTTGTGGATCAGATAGATCAATGAAGAGACTCCACTATCAAGTTTTCATCTTCAACAGTCTATCAAGTCATTACATTTGGCCCATTTCCATCCCCAACTGCAGTTCTTAGATATTTGTCCCATGCTATTGGTATTTGATCTCGTTCTTTATATTTTGATCTTCTACACACAAATGAGCATATATTGTAGGATATCTTCTATACTAATGCTCAATTTAGTTGACCTTGAATCAAAACTGCATCTCTTTATATAGAGTTCCAGAAAACATGAATTCCCATGATGCTTGTATTTATTTTGTCATATCTAAACATAATTTTATGTATATTGGAATACACATTGTTATTCACGATTACTCAACACACAATATTAAATCCCCCAAAGCTTTTTCAAAATATAGATGTGCCTCTTTTTGGAAAATAAATTTGGCATTTCATTACTAAACAATAAAAATGTACATCAAGATTGATACATCGTGGTTCAAGGAGCATTCACATGGGTTTTCCTCCCTACATAAGTGAGGATGGTAAGCAAATTTGTATTTTCTCTAATACCAATACAATCTAAATATTTCCTAAAGATATCTTTCTTGGTTGAGATCTATGAGATCTACATAGCTTTAACTCTAGTCTAAAATTTGTTAGTTTTCTTGAATGTATTGTAAAAATATTATTTTCCTCGTGGAAGGTAGCTCAAGAGTGTCTTTTTCGTAGAAAGGAGATTCTTGTTAGTCTGATGACATTGCACATACTCCTTTGGGTCTGTCGGATCATCCATTAATCCCCAAAAGGGACCTGTTTTGAATGAAGAGGGGCAACGAAAAGAGTGTTGTAGTCAACAACAATTCATGCCCAAAAATCTAAGGAAACCTTGCAGCTCCACATAAAATGCTTAACCATTTCCAATTTGTAATAAACCACTCTTGATTGTAAAGTCAAAGTGATGCAGGTGATCTATGGCTGCTACATTGTTATGAAGGACCAACAATCCATGTACTTTAGAATTAAAACAAGAGTGAGAGTTCCAAATAACTTGACTTCTAATCCATCTTGTTTCATGATCTTGAAGGGTCCACTTCTAATTAAAACAATTGATAATAGCATAAATTCACTGAATCCTAAAATTCTCTAATACATAAATGAGGTCCTGTAAGACCATTTCGAATATTTCCATATAGGTATATGAGCCTCCAAGTCTATCTTAGGAAAGTTGTTATCCATAATTATCTGACATCATCTTATTGTTATTAGGGCTCCAAACAATTTTCCCTTGCAATCTCTCCCCATGTTGTTATGATCATACTAGAACTATAGCCTCATGAAAACCTAAGTGGACACAATTAAAATAGAGGGGTAACACCCTAAACAAAATCACCATAAAAGAGAAATATGGTAAGAATGTGGTTGATTTGAAGCATTGATCATCCTTTTCCTTTTTTCTAAATCCATAATGAAAGTTTTTCAAACTGTGCCACAGGATTGTGGTTTTTCTTTATATTAGTCATTAGTTCTATTGTCCACTTATTATGAATTTACAGTATTTCTAAGCATATTTAAAGTTTCCTAACTGGTTTATTTCTATATGATTATATTATTCTTCTTTCACAAAAAAATTTGCATCCACATGGTTATATTCAGTCATTACTTTTGCTGCATCATATGCTTCTAACTACTGAGGGTTCAGACAAGCTAGAATTTGGTAAATCAAGGACCCTGATAATGAATGGAAATGGGCTCATCCATTCATGCCCCATTTTGAGAATACAGTTGTCACCGATGTCAAAGGATTTCCTGAATGACAAAGGAATAACAAGTAGTTATGGTAGCAGGAGGATTTCAGTAATGACAAAGGGTGCAATAACCAAGGATATGATGCCAGGACAAACTCAGTGAAAGACAAAGGTAGTGATGACATGGCATGGATGATGATATGATGACATGGCATGGCATGGATGATGATGTGCCAATGTCATAGTTGAGGATGTGGCATGAATTTGAAATCATTGTTTCATTATGACATCATTCTAGAATAAATAGTCAAAACTGGTCTAAGAGGGTCTAAGAGAATGCCCTCCATAATTATGGGTTAGAGTAAATTCCTACAGCACATAGGGGTCTTGTATACCGGTGTATTGTCTACCTAACCATGTTTTCATATTGTATTAGAAGAATATGAATGAAAAGTTATGGACCCACCAAAACAAAGTTTTAGACAGATTGGACCAAATTAAGGAAGAAAAGGAGATTGAGAAACCATTTTGAAATTCCTTCCATAGGTTGTGTGTTTATCAGTAAGATTTAAAGGTGATATGGTATTTTTCACTGTTGAAATGGATTTCTATCCTTTCTCTTAGTTTTCCTTATGGTGATCAGATAAGGAAAATATCAATCTACTAAAATGAAGAAAATGTACTTTAGGCACTAAAGATAGAAATTTGAATAAGTGTCAAATCCATAGGGTTGAAAGACGCATTTGGAAATGTCCACCAAGGTTTATTTGTGTGATGATAATTTCATCAGAAGAGGTAGGCATGTTTCCTAGTGAACTATATACCCAGCCATGAAGTCAAATTCTCACTTCGTTCTCACACATGTGAATTATCAACCTGCCAAAACCAAGAAAAGAGTTCATTTGCATGTTGACATTAAAAAAATGTCCAAGTGTTAAAAAAAAGTAAAGTGAATGTCGACAATATTCATTAGATCGTAGATCGAAGGCTAGGAGTGAACCCATAAATAAATCAACGATTCATAAGAAAAGCAGAAGACAATAAATCAAGGTCTAGAATAATATGGGTTTCCGCAACCTGAAGTTTCAAAGGCAGAAAGCGGAAGGCAAAAAGAGGAAGGCAAAAAGCGGAAGGAAAAAAGCGAAAGGAAGAGAATCCCAAAAATACTGTGGGAAATGTCACAGTTCCGCATTCCACAACTCGCGATCCAGAAGATTGATAGTCAGGAGACATCCATAAAATAAATCAACGGTGTGGAAAGCCAAGTTCGAAAAGCAGAAATCAAGAAATTATATTTGAAAAAAATTACATATCTGATATCCGATTTCCACCAGAGATCGACTGCCATGAAGAGCTTGAAGGAGATCAATCATGTGAAATAGTTGAGGTGGAAATATAAGTGCAGAAATATATTTTGAGAAATGTCGTAGTTTGGCAATCTGTATACTGCATCCTATTTTAGATCTATGGATATGAACAGAATCCTGATATAAAATCAAAGGCTCAGGATGGATGTGGAGATGGAGAATGCAAAAAGTCATGACTAGAAGATTAAACAGTAAATTGATTAACAAGAAATTGTTTCAATTGTTTTGAAGAATCACGATGGAGGTAGATGACTCTACGAACTAGTGTTAGAATGATAAATTAATCTCTCATGAAGAAGTACGATCAAAGAATGAAAGGGCACAATGGTGAAGATATGCATCTGCAAGCCTGACATGAAGATATTTATACACAGAGGGATGAATGAGAGAAGTGGTCTTTGGGGTCCAGATCATAAAAGAAGAAGCAGAGACCAGTGGGTGTGACAGATATTTAAGGGTAAAGAAATATGGAATATTACTGAAAACATATCAGGGTGGTAGGGTGGCACTAGGGAAAGAAAAAAACCTAAATGGATTTGTAGCCTCCTTCCAGTAGAAGCTGGTAAATAGGGTGTAGGAGAATTTTGTCAGTTGTAGCTAACAAAACAGGGGTTTGTATCCTCCTTCAAGTGGTAGCTGGTAAATAGGGTGTCGTAGCATCCTTTCAATAACAGCTGATAAACTAGGGGGTCAGATCCTCCTTCCAGTAGCAGCTGGTAAATAGGGTGTAATACCATCCTTATCTGTAGTAGTAGGAAAAACTATTTGTAAATAACAATTTTGTAGTAATAGGAAGTATTGGTGGTTTACCCAATTGGCCTTCTATGATAAATGTGTGTTCTGTATGTTCTTGTTGATTATGTGTTTTAATAAGTAAATAATAAAATTGGTTTTAAATTGTGAAAAGTTACAATATTGATTCACCCCTGCTCTCAGTATTGTACAATATTTCAACAATTGGTATCAGCGTGGGTTCCTTCACCACAGTTTAACCACTGGAAGGTAGATCCTATTTAAAACCACTATGGATCAACAAGAAGGTTTAGCCACCGACATACCTCCATTGTCCATAGGAGAAAATTATGCTTACTAGAGTGTGAGAATGAAGTGCCATCTGATGTCCCTTGGATGGAAGGTTTGGGTAGCAATTTAGAAAGAGTATAAAATAGATGACCAAGCACCTACAAACCCAGAGGAACTAGTACAATATGAAGGTAATTCCAAATCCCTAAATGCAATACTAACAAAATTGGTATTTGCAAAGGTTATGAGATGCAAAACTTCCAAACAATCCCGGGATAAGTTAAGGATTATCTATGAAGGGGAATCTAAATTCAAATAATCCAAGCTTCAAACACACAAAGGCCAGTTTGAGAGCCTTATGATGAAAGAAGAGTAAAATATTGGGGAATACCTTCTAAGAGTAGATGAGGTTGTCAATGCTATTAGAGTTCTTGGAGGAAAATTAAAAGAAAGAGAAGTGGTGAGCAAGGTACTAAGAACATTTCCAATGAAGTGTGACTCAAAAGTGTTCACTCTAGAAGAACGGGGTGACCTTGATGACATGACAATAGATGAAATACATGGGATATTCACTCATATGAGATGAGGACGGGACATAATGAACCCTCAAGAAAAGAGACAAGATTTAAATCCCTATCCAGGAACCAATTAGAGAACCTAGATAAAGAAGAAGATCTTTTTATTAGTAAACTTGAGAAAGGTACTAGGAAATACAAAGAAAAGATACCCTTGAAATGTTTTAACTGTGGAAGAATTAAATTTTTTTCCAATAAGTGTCCTTACCCAAAACAAGAGGAGAGTGATCATGAAGAATCTTGCTGTCATAAGGATAAAATCATGGGTAAGAAGAAGTTTAAGAAATAAATTATATTCCAAAGAAGATAGTGACGATGAAAGTGAAGATGCGTAAATCATATTTATAGGAACAAAAAATTCAAATGAAGAATCAGAAGTGGACATAGAAGCTCAATACATGGTTGTTGTTGATGAAATTGAAAAGTGTAGGAAAAGAAACAAAGTTTTGAAAGAGAAACTGTCAAAGTACTAAGAAGAAGCAAATTAAATTATCATGGACTTGGAGAACCAACTTCAAGAGACCAAGAAGACTGAAGAGGATCTAGTAGTTCTGCTTGTTGGCCTCCTATTTTGACTGTTCAGCACTATACTTTCTAGTTTCAAGTCTCATGAACCAAGTAATAATCAGCTTCATTTAGTGTTGTTTTGTGCATGGTTATGCCTTTTGGAAGATCAACATTGCTAGGTGTTTTGGTAAGTGACTTTTTACTTGTTTATTTATTATTTTGCTTTGTTTTTATGTATATAATGGAACCTTTCGTTTTCATTTAACAATGGGTCAATTAATGAGTCTTTATTTCTTTCACGCATGAGACTTTTGGCTGTTCAATTCAACGCTTGTCTCGGCACTTGAGGAGTGTATGTCGACTGTTACAGAGATTTGGGGGATTTTATTGCTCGGGATAATATCTTGTTTGATTTCCAATCGCTTCCAAGACGCAGGTGCAGTTATCCAGTGCTGTTCTGAGGATGTCATTTGCTCAAAGTGGCATTCCCGTCATTGATCAGGAACCTTATTTCGGGGTCAATTTATGAGCAATCGATTGGGAATTGTTCAAAACGGTTTGAAAACCAATTAAAAAATGGCCCCATTTACCCCTAACCGCGGGAAATTTTCAGAATTTCTGAAAGGATGTGGAGAAATCCTTTTCGGAACAGACATGGTTTTTCCAGATTTTGGTGTTGGCCGTTTTCTGGGTAGTTGCATGAATTTCTGAATTTTGGGATGGATCTTGTCCATCTATCCATGTATAAATAAATCCTTAGAAGGAGACACACGTCGAGAATACTGTAAACTCTATTTTTATTAATTGAGCAAGCGTTTATTTCCTTAAGGCGTTGATTTCAAACCTGTAGACATTGAAGGCAGGGCCCACCTTCAACACTGACCAACTGTGCATATCATTGTTTTCTTTTGCTATAAGTAAAGCCAGATTACATGTTTTAAGATTGTTTTCGTAAATGAATGCCAATAGTTTTATTTACTTGTGATTTGGAATGAGATTTATGCTTGTAGAAGACTATTCGATATCATATGTATGATGAGTCCGATTGTATTCAGTTTGTTGTAGGATTAATTTAACAGAGGATTGAAAATAGACTTGGATTTCATACTTCTTTTACTGCCAGCATGATATTGATTAGTGGATGGCTCCAATACTTGTTTAGAATCCTTTTTGGCTATCGAATTTACAATACTGTGGAGTATTCTAGGATTGTATTGTGTTGATCTTAAAGAATTAGAAAGAATTTGCAGTATTTATTGAATCAGCAGAGGATTTAAAGATCCTAGTTTACAGAGTATTTAGGGTTTGCCAAAGAGCATTTCGAATTGGCTACATAAGGATTGGAATCATGATTTTGTTTACTTCATGGTGTTGAATGAAATCATAGATGACAGCATTGCTTCTTAGGGTTTGAATATCAGTCTCATAGTACATGCAAATGAGAGTGAGTGTATTCTCTGAATAGTTCCAATTTTCTTTTGTGTGCATAGAATGCAGGTAGAGTATATTTGACATTAGCAGCAAATCCAACTTTCATTTTGTTAACTGTTGTGAATGATTTAGGGTTAAGAAGAGATAGATTTCATTTTAGTAGTTGTTTGAGAGTGATAAGTGTTTATATAAATTGCGGCATCAAATTCTTTAGGGTTGATGAGTGCAGTCTCAGGTACAATATAAGGTCATTAAGATTGAATCAACATATTCATTCTGTAGGTAAGTTTGGAACTAGGATTTTCCTCTAATAAATTATTTACTTGTTAGGCTGCTTGTTCTGAAGAATAGATCATAATTAGCATAGCTTAAGGTTGCTATAGGTTACATTGAATTTGACAATGTTGTAGATTGTAAGATAGGGATTAGCAAGTTGATTCTCTTTTCTTTAGGACAGACCTAATAACTCTTAGCATTGGTCATTCAATAGAGTAATAGTTCCATCAATTACATTTTGTTTCTTGGCTGTGAGTAGACTAAATTACTGTCAGCATGAGCATTGAAACTACCTTGCACGCACATATGGTGTAGCAGCTCAAAGTTTACGTATCCTGGTTGACAATTAATTGAAGGTAAATTAAATAACAATAATTTTACCCAACATTTTGGTGCCGTTGCCGGGGAGTTGCTCCAAGGTAAGCTGGTATTTTGCTCATTTTCTATGAATTTGTTGGCTATGAAGTTTAGGTAGATAGGGGTAGATAGGTTTCCTTTACATTACACAACAAGGTGGAGGGGAAACGATAAGACACAAAGACGAATTCACTATGGGATTCCTATGGTGTAATAGCTTGACGCATCCACTTTAGTGGGTTTCCCCAAATCCTTGTTGTTTCCTTCTTGTAAGTGTGTTTGATTTTTCACATGTTTGATTTATTTTCATGCAAGTGTGTTTTTCTTTTTGCAAGTTTGGGTGTGTTTACTTTTTGCAATTTAATTTCAAGAGTGTTTTATTTTATGCAAGAGAGACGTGAGTTTGATTGGCGTAAATATGTCTTTAGTGGTATATAGTCTTGATTAGAATCATTTAAAACACATATAAACCAAATAAAAATAAAAACTTGGGTGTTGTAAGAGCCCCAGACATTGATCTTTGTGCGAAACATGAACAAAACAACTGAAAAAAATGGATTCAGAAGTAACCATCAATTTGGGAAAACTTTCTCAAATCCTAGCTGCAGTTGGGAGTTCTTCTTATCAGGTAGAACACATACTGAAAACAGTTAAGAGTTTATCTACCTCTCCTGACATAACAAACGAACCAAAGTCCCAAGAGCCACAAAAAGACATTCCTTGCCAAATTGCAGAGGAAATTGACAACTTGGGTGTTACATCTGATGGAAAGCAGCTGAAAATTG
>LPNX010233535.1:14287-66202 GCA_001517045.1 Pseudotsuga menziesii
ATGCATTTGTGATAAATGGACATCGGTTAAAGGTATATCATAAACCTCTTTCTGAGCAAGAATTCATTCATAATATGAGTCAGCAACCTGAACTAGAGATGGTAGGTGAAGAAATGACTTCTTCATCCCCTACTTTCTCGTAGTAACATCCAATGAAATTGTTTTGTTGTATATATGTATAGGAGTTTTTTTTATTAATAGGTTTCTTTTTTAAGGATGCATATATTCTCTTCAGTGAAGCTCAGGATGTTTTAAAAGAAAAGGGAAGTCTTTTTGTTATTATTCCTATTTTCAGCCATTGATTATTTTTACAAAGGACTGTGTTAATTTGAATTAAATTTCTGAGTTTCACTGGGTAATTGGAATGCCTGTGTCAAGTAAATAGATGTGTGCTGTTAGGTTTTTCAGACTTGTCCTCTTTATTCATACAAGTACTTATCCACCTGGAACTGCCTCCATTAGTGATTTAAACTTCCAAAGTGGCTTGTACTTATGAACTCATGAGTTACTAGTGCCATTTGACTTGGTTTCACACTAGATTGGATGAGGATAATTTTTTTTTTTTAGTAGTAGTAGCTATGGGCATTGAGTTATTATTCAAACAGGCACCATTTTGGAAAAAGGTCTCCAGGACTGAGTAGTCTGTTGATTATTATCTATTGGCTTCTATAATATCAAATACACATATTTATATACATTTTTGTCTAGCCACTTCATGACTTTCACTTTATACAGTTATAGAGGTTAGTTGTTCATTTGGACAAATCTCTACAGGCATGTATTAAGAACACTCTTCCAATTTTGATACCATCCCATTCCTAGATGGTTTTCAGAGCTGCTCCCCCATTCATCTATGCATAAGAAAATCATAAAATTTATCTTTAAGATGAATTTGGGACAAGGGCCTCTGATAGAAAAAGGGTGTAAGAGGTTAACCCGCCGGGATACTGAACAAGTCCGCCGGCAGCGGGTACCGACCTGTGGTATAAACAGGCAAACCCATCAGGGTACTGAACAGGCCTGTTGGCAATGGGGCATTTTCCTGGGGAAGAATATTCTTAGATATTACAGTTACCCCACTGGAGTACTGAACAGGCTCGCTGGCAGTGGGTTCTGACTCTGATATCTCTTCTAAAAGACTCATCTATACTTGTCTGTATGAACAATGTACCTATGTAAATGTTAAAGAGAGGTCATATGTGTGGGTTAAATGAAATTTAAGGAGATTTTTTGTAATAGCCAGATGATAATCATCTTCAGATACTCTAAATTTTGGTTACCTGATCCTTGCTAAAAAAGGGCTTATGCCTTTAAAGTGTATTGGCGTTTACTAAGTCCATGAACATAGCTATGAACCTCAGTACTAGTTTTTCTTTTCATTGCTCAGACTATCTTGTGTGAAGCTGAGTCAAGTTGGCCAATACCCCATTGGCTTCTTTTAGTACTCCTCTTGTCTTGTGTTTTAAGGCACGTGTCCTGGTGGAAAAAGTTCTATATGAATGATGAGAACGAAGTCTGTGCTTATGATTGAAGTTTTGAATATGGGAGTGAGATTGATTGTCTATAAATTGTATTCAATTCTGTTTTTGTATTGCTGATAAAGATTGGTTTCATGACTTAGCTCTGTTTCTGTGTGGCCATGTGAAGAAGCAACCTTGGAATGAGGTAATTGTGCCATGAGATTGTTGGGGTAAAACAAATTTTCAAACAGTTTTACTTGCCTTTTCAACTCATACAAGTGGTATATTTTGGAGAAAGTCATTTGCTCTAATATCATTACTATGCTGGTAATCATTTTTCACCCCTGTCAGCTTGAAAATACCTTTGTGTCTTAGACTGGATGAGGTGCCGAAATACAATTGGGAAATTGATATATTAAGTGGCGAAGGTAATGAACGCTGGGATAACTTTCAATTGTTATAAACCAAGTGTTTTTGATTTTAATGTAAGTTTGATGCATTGCGGGATTTACCATAATAATCTTATAATCCATCTAAGTCAATACACTACCTTTCCTTCAAAAATAATTTCATGACATGGACCTTTGGAAACATTTTACTTTTTATTATTACTTTGCCATTTCTAATGTAACTTATGCCATTAATATGCTCCCATTTAAATTCTTGAACGCCATGGTTAAGTTGACATTAGATGTCTTAAGATCATGGGATTATCAAGATGCTCATTTTAGCTGAGTTAAAGAAGAAGGATCGGGTATGGGAACAATTCATATATGAACTGTCCAATTCCCATCTCAAATCATCCCTGGGCAATGATCTATGTGAGTCTCTTATCCCTGATCTTGTTGACAAAGCATCCTCTGTAAATGTTTCTGAGCATCAAGCCAGTCATATTCAGGAACCAGCAGTCAAGATCTGTACGAAGGCTAGACCATCCCATGTTAAGAATTTTCGGGGGTCTAAAGGGCAGCATGTAAACTCTCAGTCTGGGGGGGGGGGAAGGTCTATCTGATAATGGAGATTTTCTTGCTTCATCAAATCGAAGATTTACTCGTAGCATGGTTGTTCAAGAGAGAAAGAGGGAATCTAAAGGTAAGGCACATGTACATGTTGAATTGTCCTCATCCACTGATAATTTTGCCCATGATAATTCTGTCCATGATAATTCTGATTCCCATGGTTCCCATCATCATTCCTCCATACCGAGCCCTGTCAATGAGCCTTCATTGCCAGCATCACTTTCAAACTCTAGTCTAAATACTGTGAAAGCATCACCTTCCAAATCAGGCCCGAAGTCTGTTAAATCTCACCAGTCAGATGCTTCAACTCAGGGAGTTGACTACTTTCGGCAGCGAAATTTTAAGTTGACAAAGAAATTACAGGAGTATGTTAGGCTGGATCGGTTTATCAAGCAGGAAAATGCAATTTTGAAGGCCAAGGTAGCCTCTTTACAAACATTAGTTGATGATATTACAGGGTCTAATCGCAGTCTTAGGAAACAGTTAAAGAACAAGGAAAAACAATTTGAAAAATTGCTTAGTGCACAACAACAAATAACTCCATCTCCTCCTCAAGTACAAGTCCTGTTTAATACTTCAGCCTCATTTTCTGGAGTTTGATCCAAAGATTAATCATCTACTTTGAGTTTCCAATTTTGTCTGTCTAAAACTTTCTTGCATAGGGACATGCAAGTTCTTCAGTCTGGGGGAGATGTTGGCCTCCTATTTTGACTGTTCAGTACTATATTTTCTAGTTTCAAGTCTCATGAACCAAGTAATAATCAGCTTCATTTAGTGTTGTTTTGTGCATGGTTATGCCTTTTTGAAGATCAACATTGCTAGGCATTTTGGTAAGTGACTTTTTACTTGTTTATTTATTATTTTCCTTTGTTTTTATGTATATAATGGAACCTTTCATTTTCATTTAATAATGGGTCAATTAATGAGTCTTTATTTCTTTCATCCAGGAGTCTTTTGGTTGTTCGATTCAATGCTTGTCTCGGCACTTGAGGAGTGTATGTCGACTGTTACAGAGATTTGGGGGATTTTATTGCTCGAGATAATACCTTTTTTTATTTCCAATCACTTCCAGGATGCAGGTGCAGTTATCCAGTGTTGTTCTGAGGATGTCATTTGCTCAAAGTGGCATTCCCGTCATTGATCAGGAACATGATTTCGGGCTCAATTTTTGAGCAGTCGGTTGTGAATTGTTCAAAACGGTTCGAAACTCACTTCACAAATGGCCCAATTTACCCCTAGCTGTGGGAAATTTTCAGAATTTCTGAACGAATGTGAAGAAATACTTTCCGGAACATACATGGTTTTTCCAGATTTTGGTGTTGGCCGTTTTCTGGGTAGTTGCATGAATTTCTGAATTTTGGGATGGATCTTTTCCATCTATCCATGTATAAATAAATCCTTAGAAGGAGACACATGCAGAGAAGACTGTAAACTCTATTTTTATTAATTGAGCAAGCATTTATTTCCTTAAGGCGTTGATTTCAAACCTATAGGCGTTGAAGGCAGGGCCCACCTTCAACACTGACCAATTGTGCATATCATTGTTTTCTTTTGCTGTAAGTAAAGCCAGATTACATGTTTTAAGATTGTTTTTGTAAATGAATGCCAATAGTTTTATTTACTTGTGATTTGGAATGAGATTTATGCTTGTAGAAGACTAGTCAATATCATATGTATGATGAGTCTGATTGTATTCAGTTTGTTGTAGGATTAATTTAACAGAGGATTGAAAATAGACTTGGATTTCATACTTCTTTTACTGCCAGCGTGATATTGATTAGTGGATGGCTCCAATACTTGTTTAGAATCCTTTTTGGCTATTGAATTTACAAGACTGTGGAGTATTCTAGGATCGTATTGTGTTTATCTTAAAGAATTAGAAAGAATTTGCAGTATTTATTGAATCAGCAGAGGATTTAAAGATCCTAGTTTACAGAGTATTTAGGGTTTGCCAAAGAGCATTTCAAATTGGCTACATAAGGATTGGAATCATGCTTTTGTTTACTTCATGGTGTTGAATGAAATCATAGATGACAACATTGCTTCTTAGGGTTTGAATATCAGTCTCATAGTACATGCAAATGAGAGTGAGTGTATTCTCTGAATAGTTCCAATTATCTTTTGTGTGCATAGAATGCAGGTAGAGTATATTTGACATTAGCAGCAAATCCAACTTTCATTTTGTTAACTATTGTGAATGATTTAGGGTTAAGAAGAGATAGATTTCATTTTAGTAGTTGTTTGAGAGTGATAAGTGTTTATATAAATTGCGGCATCAGATTCTTTAGGGTTGATGAGTGCAGGCTCAGGTACAATATAAGGTCATTAAGATTGAATCAGCATATTCATTTTGTAGGTAAGTTTGGAACTAGGATTTTCCTCTAATAAATTATTTACTTGTTAGGCTGCTTGTTCTGAAGAATAGATAATAATTAGCATAGCTTAAGGTTGCTGTAGGTTACATTGAATTTGACAGTGTTGTAGATTGTAAGATAGGGATTAGCAAGTTGATTCTCTTTTCTTTAGGACAGACCTAATAACTCTTAGCATTGGTTATTCAATAGAGTAATAGTTCCATCAATTACATTTTGTTTCTTATCTGTGAGTAGACTAAATTACTGTCAGCATGAGCATTGAAACTACCTTGCCCGCACATATGGTGTAGCAGCTCGAAGTTTACGTATCTTGGTTGACAATTAATTGAAGGTAAATTAAATAACAATAATTTTACCCAACACTGCTCAAGGAGAGAATCCAAGATTCTAAAAAACTTGAAAAATAGATTATTCAACCTAGAAAAGAGGTTGATGAAAAATGTATTAAATCAAAGTTTGAGAACAACTCAAGGATCTTAGATGATATCTTAAGTAGGCAAAGACCAACAAATGATAAAACTGGTCTAGGATATGACAAAATAAAGAATCTAGAATATCCCTCTGTCATAAACCAATGTGGAAATGAAAGAAGCTATGATGCACTAAAGAGTCCTGTTAAAAGGGAAGAAAGCAAGAAATATGTTTCATCCTTCCATGAAGAATACAAAACTAATGAGGTGTCTAAGAGACCAATGACAAATAGATATCAACATATCTTTTTTGTTCATTGTTACTCTTGTAATAATTTTGGTCATAAAGCCTTAAAATGTAAAGCTTATAGAAAGGTTTGTGAATATAAGAAGGATACGTCTAGTCAACCAAAAGGAAGAAATCATAACCAGTTTGGACCTATTCAAGGATATGACATAGAATGTTACAAATGTAATAAATTTGGACATATGTCTAGAGAATGCAAACTAAAGAAGAGTGTCTCAGTAGTAGCTCAGAAACAATGGAAGAAGATGGAAGTTGTGAAGCAAGAAGATCAAATATTCCTCAAACATAAAGGGAAATTATATGGATACTGTCATTATTGTCATAATTTTGGTCACAATGATGCTGGCTACAGAACCAAGGGAAAAGATCATGGTTTGATAAAGAAACAAGACACAAACACAGAAGATGATAAAGGACAAATAAGCAGCGTACCTCATGGGAAGATATGGAGGAAAAATTCAGACTACAATAGCTAAGAACAAACACAATTTTCAAACATCAGTGAGGTCTCCAAAGATGATGATGAGCATAATAGTGCCATAAATAAGAATGACATCCATTATGAGGAAAAGAAAGATCGATATGTAAAATAATACACCGATGAATATTTAAATGAAGGTGATGATGGAGGGATTATTTTCTAAAGATCTCTCATGATTTAAAGAGAACCCTGAAGATGACATTAGGAGGGATCATATACTTAGTGGGAGTTAAAGTTAGAAAATTCCAATTGGTATCAAAAAAATCAATTGGTGTCTGATGTTGAAGTATGATGAAAGATATCTTCCACAAAGACAATAGATGATCAAGGTTAAATGATAATATTGGTGTATGGTTGACTTAGAGAAAGTGGATTATGAGAGTGAAAGAATATTGAATAGACTGATTAATTCTCTGATCAATTGGAGGAATTAAGTTTGCAATTATTGAGAATTCTTGAACGGAATTGTTCAGAATAACCTTGTTACAAGTTTATAGATCCAAGATCTCTATGTGGAGCATCACAGGAAGGAATTGATCGTTCCACTGATCAATTCAGCCGCGAAGTATTAGAGTTAAAGATATGTATCTTGGACAAATCCATGGTTGTAATCCAATTCTGCAAATAAAAGTTATGCCAAAGATAACCATAAACTAATCATCCATACGACTGAAGATCGTAGGGTGGATATTAGAGGTGGTCGAAGATCAACAGCTAAGGTGGATTTCGTTGGAGAAAGAGCGCAGAAGATAAAGAAGGGTCGATATTGTGAAATCAAAGATGATCGTTGGGTTATGAGATCGAGATCAATGGAGATTGTTTGTCAACTTAAATCGACAGCGCACAACGATTTCACTGGGAGAAATTGCGTGGTCTAAGAAAGATCTGATATGCACGAAAATTATATGAAATTTGCTTCATCTTATTTGAAGTCCACCATTGATTGATGGGGATCCTAATCTGACGGAGGTAAATACATTTCGCTAGGGAAAGTGACAAGAGGTTAACAAAGTTTGATGTGTGCATAATCTTTATAGAATTCACTTTATAGTTTTTGAAGTTCACCACAGATTTGTTTGGGACACCAATCTGACGAACAAAGTGAATTCCATAGATCTAATAAGAAAGCTTGTTAAAATTTTGGAGAGTTGCAAAATTTTGTTTATGAAAATTAGTTTACTACGGATTCGAAATCCGTGAATGAGTTTACCGACAGCTCAGCGACTAGTTGCTTGCTAACTTGAATGGGTATCGGACATATGACTCCTACTTGGAATCACATTCAAGAACCAGTCACAAGAAAATAAATGTTAAGTTAAATTATAATACATTGCTTAAATACCATGTCCAGTTAACAAAGGGGAGATATGATGACAATGGGAGTTGTCACAAAGAAGAAAGACAAGAAATCCTATATCAAAATGGGTACAACATTGGTGTAATAGGTTATCCTTTTTCATTGTTGTCAAAGGGGGAGAATTTTTAAATGTTGCCATCAATGCCAAAGGGGGAGATTGTTGAGAATATAGTTGTCATTGATATCAAAGGAGTTCATGAATGACAAAGGAATAACCAATAGTTATGGTAGCAAGAGGAGTTTAGTAATGATAAAGGAAATAACCAAGGATTATTACAGGAAAATTGGGGTCTAAAATGGGCCTTACAAGAAAATGAGCCAACAATAAATTCTTGTGGGTTGGAATTCAAGAACCAATAGAATTTCAATAAAATGAGTCAACCATAATGGTTGACTTGACATATTTGTCATAAAAAAAATTATTTTGTTTGTATTTTCACCATATATCCTTGTGTTTTTTCTCAAATTTTGAGCGGGAGGGCTTGTTGGATGCAGAATTAAATTATGCACACTTCATACTTTTGACAGACCCCGCTACCCCAAAAACAAGAAATACCTGAAAAACATGATGATGACATCATCATCACATTTTTTTAGGTATTTCTTGTTCTTGGGGTAGCGGGGTCTGTCAAAAGTATGCAGTGTGGGTACACCTTGGATGTGGAATTTAATTTTGCATATAACAAGCCCTCCCGCTCGAAATTTGAGTAAATACACAAGGAGATATGTTAAAAATACAAACAAAAAAGTAGTTTTTTTCTTTCTTCCTCCAAAATTAATAAATATTATTTTATTATTTTCCTTAAGAGGCCCATTTTAGACCTTAAATTTCCTCTAATGATGATGGTAGGAGAAACTCAGTGAAAGACAAAGGTAGTGATGCCATGACATGAATGATGATATGACAGATATGATGACATGTCATGTCATGGATGAAGATGTGGCATGGCATAGTTGAGGATGTGGCATGAATTTGAAATAATTGTTTCATTATGATATAATTATGGAGAAATATGGAAAATTGGTGAAAATCAAGAAATTGACCAAGTATGGAATAAATAGTCAAAACGGGTATAAGAGGGTCGAAGAAAATGCCCACCATAATTATGGGTTAGAGTAAATTCTTGTAGCACATAGGAGTCTTGTATACTGGTCTCTTGTCTACCTAACCATGTTTTCATATTGTATTAGAATAATATGAAGGAAAAGTTACGGAAGAAAATGAGATTAAGAAGCCATTTTGAAATTCCTTCCATAGGATGTGTGTTTGTAAGTAAGATTTAAAGGTGAAATGGTCTTGTTCACTATTGAACTGGCTTTCTATCCTTGCTCTTATTTTTCCGTATGGTGATCAGATAAGGAAAATATTAGTCTGCCAAAATGAAGAAAATGTACCTTAGGTGCCAAAGATAGAAATTTGAGTACAGGGTTGAAAGAGGCATTTGGAAATGTCCACCAAAGTTTATCTGTGTGAAAATAATTTCATCGAAAGAGGTAGGGATGTTTCTTAGTGAATTTCCTACCAAGCCATGAAGTCATATTCTCACTTGGCTCTCACACGTACGAATTATCAACCTTCCAAAACCAAGAAAAGAGTTAATTTTCATGTTGAGATTAAAAAATTGCTAACTGTTAAAACAAAATAAATTTAAGGTCAACAATATTCGTTAGATCGTAGATCGACGGCTAGGAGTGAACCCACAAAGAAATCAATGATTCATAAGAAAAGCGAAAGGAGGAAAGTGGAAGACGATAAATCAAGGTCTAGAATAATATGGGTTTCTATAACACAAAGTCTGGAAGGTAGAAAGCAGAAGGCAAAAAGAGAAAGGTAGAGAATCGTAAAAACACTATGGGAAATGTCACAGTTCCACATCCCGCAATTCAAAAGATCAAAGGTTAGGAGACATCTGTAAAAAAAAAATCAACGGTGCGGAAAGCTTGGTTTGAAAAGCGGAAATTGAGAAATGATATTTGGAAAAAGTCACATATCCAATATCTGATTTCCACCTCAGATCAACGGTCATGAAGAGATTGAAGGATATCAACTGTGTAGAATGGTCGAGGAGAAAATCTAAGTGCGGAAAGACATTTTGAGAAATGTCATAGTTCGACAATCCACATACCGCATCCTATGTTAGATCTACAGTCAGGAAGAAGCCCGATCTAAAATCAATGGCTCAGGATGGTTGCGGAGATGGAGAATACAGAAGGTCACGAGTGGAATATTAAACAGTAAATCGACTAATAGGAAATTGTTTAAGTTTTTTTGAAGAATCACAATGGAAGTAGATGACTCTACTGCCCAGTGTTAGAATGAGAAATTAAGCTATCATGAAGAAGTACTATCGAAGAATGAAAGGGTGAAATGGTGAAGAGATGTTTTTGCAAGAGACGTGAAGGTATTTCTACACAGAGGGATGAATGAGAGAAATGTTCTATGGAGCCCAGAACATAAACATAGAAGCAGAGACCAGTGGGTGTGATAGAGATTGAATGGTAAATAAATATGGAATATTACTGAAAACATATCAGGGTGGTAAGGTGGCGCTAGGGAAGAAAACATGCCTGCAGGGGGTTGTAGCCTCCTTCCAGCAGAAGCTGGTAAATAGGGCATAGGAGCATCCTATTAGTTGTAGCTGACAAAGCAGGGGGTCGTATCTTCCTTCAAGTGGTAGCTGGTAAATAGGGTGTCATAGAATCCTTTTAGAATGTTGCTGGTGCAACAATTCCCAAAAATATTTTCGAGAATATTTTTTGGCCCCCTTTTAAGATCTTAGTTTTCTCCTTAGATTGATTGATTTTGATTTTCAGCCTTTGTCTTTTCTGTCCATAATAAAGGTTCCAAATATTTATTTGTTTTACTAAGGTAGAAAGTAGTTTTTTGATCCGCAGTAGCGGATGGTTTCCTAACTTAGAGCCGCTACAGTAGGCCCTTTCTTTGTTTCCAAGCCACTGCGGCGGGTGCATTCTTTGTTTTAGAGCCGCAATAGCAAGTTTTTTCCCAATTGTGAGCTACTATGGCGGGCATACTTCCATTTAAATACTGCCGTAGTAGAGGGATTTTCATGATTGGGCTGCTATGGCGGGCGTTATTCTTCTTTGCAAGCGGACATCCGTTTACTCCCACTACGGGGGACAACTTTGCAAGTCATGCCTGCTACGGTGGCAGACTTCATGGTTCATAATTTGATTTGGTCTCCGAGAACTACTATAGAGGAAGCTTCTTCCAGTTGGACCCGCTGTTACGGAGGTTTTTTGATCTTGGAGCTGTTGTTGCGGATGCATCTATGTTTTATCTCCGATGTGATTTTTACAGCCAAGCCGCAGAGCGATAGCAGATGAAATGTGAACTTGTAAGCCGGCAGTAGTGGGTGGATGAGTAATATTGAGCCACCGTATAGGGGTTGTTCCCTTGATGGCTTATGTTTTTCATCCTGCAAGTGGTTAACGCCAACGACATTATGGGGCTCACACATGCAAGTCTTAATAACGAATTAAAGCCCCGAAAATCCTTTTTATTTTCCAAATATGAAGTCTTTTTACCTTTTTTACATTACGAAGTCATAGAAGAGGGTAAAGAGCTTATGAGTGTTTTTTTCGTTTTAGTTTCACATACTGTTAGTGGCGATACACCATGGAGCTCATGTGGCATAACGTTTCTAGGTGTTTTCAACTATGAATAGCCTCTAGCCTGCCAGGTAAAGTTTTTCATTCTCCTTTTCTTTAAGTTGGATGGTGGTTGGGTTGCGAAGCTGTCCATCGATGTACGAGGTGGGTTAGGTTATGTCTTGGCCTGGTATTTAAGGGGGCTTTTAAGCTCGTATATATTTAAGTATTGGACATTTCATTTTAGATTTTCCCCGGTAGAGACCTGCCTGTAAAGCCTGTATGTTTGTATAGAGGTGTTTTGGCCGAGCTAGCTAGGTTGAAGATGATTTGTCAGGAGGTCGAACATTGCACCGATATGAAGCCAGTCGGCAGTTGTCTTATGGTTTTGGGTGTATGGCATGGTCTCTTTGTATCGCACAGAGCCCATAGGCCGTTGGTTCAAAGGTATTAGCCGCGGGATATCGGGCCTAGTTTTACCCTAGGGCACCGCTAAAGTAGATTTTGAAACTCTTGTGTGTCTGTGGAAGAGAGTGTCTAGGATTGAGAAAGGGTTTTCACCGTTAAAAAATAAAAAGCACATATTTTTCGACCAGGTTTCTTGTCTTCAACGTTGTTTGTATAGCCATAGCCCTGACCAGTGCTCCGTATTTCCTGCTCTCATGGATGAAACTAGCGGAGTAAGACAAATTTTAGGGTTTTAAATGATGTATACATATTTATTTGTTTGAGTGCTTACATTTATAATATTTTTTTAAGAAATGGATGCTAAGATGAATCCGTTTTCACAGGTACAGTTTACTGTTGAAATCATGACGAAGAAGGGGAGGAAGAAGCTTAAAACTGCCGAAAGCGAGTCTGACAAAGATGTTGTTGAGGTCCCACCAGTAGTAAAGACTAAGATAGTGTATGAAGACACTAAGGAGATTACATGAGCAGATCCTGACCTAAAATGGGGCCAGATCTATCCCATGTTGGTTGAAAGAAAAGTGTCAAAAGCTGGTTTAGGAGACCTAGCTTTGTACAAGAACATTTTGAGGTCTGAGTTAACCAAAATAGCAACTAGGCTAGAGATTTTTCCCTATGTGGAGATCATTGGATGGATGTTTCCCAAAATAGACCGAGTAGGAATGATAATAAATGATGAAGAGGGAAATCCTGTTGCATTTTTGGCACCTGCATTCATTTCGGTAGCTTACAGTCTATGAGAAAAGGAAATAAGTGTAACAACAGAGTGGGTCAGAGGTCTGAAGTTTGACTATAAAACCATAGCAAAGATGATGGTGTCTGAAGGGAAGACCTTTAGACACAAATAGTCAGGAGAATATGAGACTGCCCATCTTCGAACCCCTTTTAGGATAATAACATTGATGATAAGCAAGTTATATGGTAGTGCTGATGGGAAGACGTATAATTTTGGTTGGATTCCCCTCATGTATTATGTAGATATGGAGGGAACAATATTTAATTGGGTAGATATAGCTACCAAAAAATTGTCCAAATGTGTTAAGGCAGCCCAAGAGGGTTTGAAACAGAACAAATCAGAATTCTTTATGTCATATTTCTTGATAGATTGTATATTGTATAGACACAGGTTTGAAAAGATAAATTGTGTGTGGAAGGAGGGGAAGGACCCTATCTATGTTGCATATCAGATTCTGGGAGCCCATAAATATCACAACCATTACTAGTTGATTTGTGAGGAATTCATAAGGCCCTTGTATAGGTTGATCTTCCTAGAAGATTGTCCATGTCTGTCAGAAGGAGCTGTAGAATCCATAAAAGAATATGGAGATTATTTTTTCACCAAAGAAGTAACATATGTGAGAATGTATGGGGGCACCAAAGCACCCTTACTTCTACCCATGTATGTGACAAACTACATAGCACATAAGGAGGTAGTTAGACAAGTATTTCTAGATGGTTTTGGAAACTATCTGTTCGATATCAAGAAAGCTATGTTCCCACCTGTACCTTTTCACGTAGGGAGCTATAAGTTCAACAAAGTCAAGAATTCTCCATAGTTTGTGAAAGAACTAGAGATGTTCCATTTTGGAGAGAAAATATTCCACCAAAATGATTCACAAGGAAATGTGGTAGCTCACAAGGTGCATTTCAAACATGAAGACTATATAGATAAAGAGGAGCAAGTGTTCAGAAATGTCTACAGTATGGAAGCTGTGAGTAAGGAGTTGAAGAGAAAGGCATTTGGGGTCAAGGGAAGTAGCAGTAAAAATCCAAAATTAGATGAAGGAAAAACAACAGTTACAAAGAAGGTACAAGAAGAAAGTACTCAGAGGCTTGCAGCAGGGGAAAAGAAGTTGTTGGAAGAAGAGGCACAGAGAGATAAAGAAGAAGCTGCCAAATAGAAGAGCAAAGAAGCTATTTTGAAGAAAATAGCAGAGCTAGAAAAGGCCATGGCTGAAGGAAATGCAATCCCTGAGCAAGAAATGCAAGATACAGGAGGGCCTACCGAAGGGAAAAGCCAGAGCAATGAAGAAGTTCCTAGTGGTAGAGGTCTAGAGAAAATCCTTGTTCGGGATGATCCAGAGAACCTGCCCTCCACATCTAGTAGCATCCTTACTGGGGGACATGTGCCCATAGCTGAAATGGGGCTTGTACCATTTACAATATCTAAAAAATACGATGTGGAATTCTTAGAAGATATTCGTTTTGATCCTAAAATGAAATCCATTACATGGAGGACATAAAAAACCTTGGGAGTAGGGACTCAGCCACCAATGACCACAGTCACAGAGAGGATAGTCATGAAGAATGTATAAGAGCACCCAAAGCAGTTGGATTCTATGGGCATTACAAATTCCTATGCCAATGCTCACAATGTAGGCATGCTTCTAGAAAGCATTGAGCAGTATAAGGGGAAGATGGTTGAAATGAAGGAAGTTTTGAGGAAAGAAGAAAAGGTAGGCCGAGAATCAAAAAAGGAAATATGAAGCTACCCTATCATATTTTGAGAGGCTTCAACAGGGACACCAAATTTTAGAGGAAGAATGGGACAGTTTAAAATCATCCAATGAAGAGTTAAGTAAGGAGAAAGGAATTTTGGAAAATAAGGTTGCAGAAGACTACTGTTGAGCAGAAGGAAAAATAGTATGAAACCCAGGTAGCAGCATTAGAGGCACAAAAGGATTCATTGGAGATTTTATTAAAAGTGGAAAATGAGCAAAGAACAGATATTGATCCATTGACAAAGCATGCCCTCATGCTCAAAAATAAAATTTACCAGATTCAACCCCAGATAGCAGATGAGATGTTGAAGGTCCGACAAGTGGAAGCTAGGTTGGAAGAGATTGTGAGTATAGCTTCCCATTTTAAATACAAGACCCAAGATATCCTGGAAATTCTTCAAGGGCATTTGACTTGGTTAGAAACAACCAAGGAACCTCCAGCAAATGCACCAACCAAAGAATCAGAGAGAGTGAAGCTGGAATATGAGCTGATAGAATTCAGGAATAAAGCTACTGAAGAACTGATAAAGGAATCCCAGAGGACTAAAGGCGTTTGCACAGAGTTATGTAGAAATGTGCTTACAACTTACAACCATTGCCAAACATTTGCAAAGAAGAGGTTAGATGAATTACCTGAGCATGAAGAATACTTAAAAAAATTGCACGCCAGATGGCAGGAGGATGAACTGGGCATTCATCTGATTAAAATTTTAGATGAGAGAGTGCTTATGACTGTAATAGCCCAGGAAGCAGTAAGCAACCATCTATTGGAATATCAACTTCGATTGATTCCATCCAGGATGGACAATATAAAAGCTCAATTTTCCAAGCATGAGGTCACTATTATATTTCTAGAGCCATCAGAGTTTGAGACAATAGTGAAAGATGCCAATACATGGAAGCACTTCATTAATGAGGTGGTCGAGCCCACTTATAATGTTTTTTTTTATTGACATATATTTTGTAATATTTAATTTTTTCCTTAATTAGCAAGCTCACTAGGGGACAAAGTCAATTTTTGTAACTGATTTATAGGGGAAACCCAAAAGGCTGGAAGACCAAAAGACATTTCATATTGTATAAATATAGGGAGAGTCGATGAAGAGAGAGAATTTTCCATGCTATCTTTTTGTAAAGTTATTGTAAGAAGAACTACTTCCTTTTATAATAAAGAAGTCATATTTTCTGCTAGAGAAGGAGCTGTGAAGTCTTAAATGCATGCTGTAGATTGGTTGAATGTCGAATTATTTATGTTTCAGCTTTTTCTATGAACTGTGAGATCGTTCTGACTTATGAATCACTTCCATGTTATGGATGATTTCCTGTTAATTTTGTGAAACTTATGCAGTAGATTGAGTAATGAATTTTTTAACTAACAATGAGCTATCTCTTTGTTTATCTTTCTACTTACATTCATGTATTCTGAATTATGAACAACTATCTATAATATTCTTTATGCATGTTTTACAGTACATTACTTATCATTAAATATAATCTTTCTCCCTAGGGATATGTTAGATAGAATTAGTTAGCTTGGCATAACTGTTATTTGTTTGTGATTTAGAAGTGAAAGGGGTAATAAGACGAGAGGTAAGAACCTGCGCATCACATTATGAACTCTTCATTATCTCTATAGATTGCACTTAAATTAGGCACTTGCATATCATATTTAAAATAAAACAAAAAATACACTTAAACGGTGGAACAGGCCGCAATCGGTAAAGCAAGCTTAAACCGTTACTTGACCTACGGTATTCGAACCATAAACCGGATGAATTCCCCATACCAAACAATAATGTGCTAATTGGGAATGTTTATTGGGGAGAATCCCTACTATTGTTACCTGGGATTTTCCAGGCCTCAACACAGTAACAGCTGAAAAACCAGGGTTCGAAGCCTCCTTCTAGTAGCAGCTGGTAAATAGGGTGTAATACCATCCTTGTCTATAGTAGTAGGAAAAACTATTTGTAAATAACAATTTTGCAGTAATAGGAAGTATTGGTGGTTTACCCAATTGGGCTTCCTCATTAAATATGTGTTCTGTGTGTTCTTGTTGATTATGTGTTTTAATAAGTAAATTATAAAAGTGGTTTTAAATTGTGAAAAGTTACAATACTGATTCACCCCCCCCCCCCCCCNAGCACTGCAAATATAAAGGTCCTTGGGTAGACTATTTATGGTCCTACTATCACTATTGTCTTCTTCTTAGTGAATTCTTTCCTGTAAGGTATGAAATATTGTATTTGTTGGAATTTTTCATTGAGGTTTTAGAGATGAATTTCCAAGCATGTTTTGTGACTTTGGTAGAGCATTCTTGAGTGTGTATAGTTATGATACGCCTGAATTTTTTACTTGAGATATATGTACTATAAGTTACAACATAAAAATGATAAATGTTATAGGCACAATGTCCATCGATTTACTACAATGCCACATATCCTAGTTCAATCTCTATTCTTTAGAAAATTGAGTGACTGATAGACATAGTCTCCGAGCTCCATAATAGAAGGTTTTAAACATCTTGCTCTAGGTCATGGTAATTATTGGTATCCGAAAGAGCAGGATAGAAGAAATCCAAAAACAAGTTATATTGACTCTGTCAGTATGGTGACCTATGGCCTAGAATGTCAACTCCTCAGAGGCCTCAAAGATGTAGCTCAAAATAGAGATCTCATGGGTATGTTACCTGGGAAAAAAAATAGGACTGGTGGTAGATTTTCATTTCACTACTAGCCTGCATGGGTGATTCAAAGAGATGGAAATGGATAAGACAAAGCACATTGGCACAAGTGTGACATATCTAAAGTTTCCAAGACAAGCTTGGTGTGCATTTTCCTTTCAGTGCATAGTTAGAAAATATGGCAATATCTGGGCTTGGTTACAAAATTTTCCTTAATTTTCATATGGGACCAAATTTACTATACCATGTCGATTGTGTCCATATCTATTATCTGTATTGCACAACCATAAATATGTTGTACCACTAAAATTAGAATAAAAAATAAAAGAATAAAACTAAAATCCTCACCATAGATGGGCATGACTTTAGTATGTTGAAGGTTCATGTCACCAAAAAGGGAAAACTTGATAAAGTATTAATGACATTCACATGGTCAAAGATAAAAACATAAATGAATGGGTATATTTAGATGAATGATTCATTATGCAACAACATTAATTTTAGAGTCATTGAAGACTGAGTCACTTGGAGCACTCTAGGTCCACAACAATTTAGGGTACTTTGGTAGTCATTAAGTTGCCATTTGTTCTTCTTCCTTTCTTAACCATAAATATGTAGGGCATATGAAGCTTACATGACTTTCCCTTATGCCTCAAATGTATAGGAAAGTTGAGTATTTGAAACAAATGAAAAATAATTTGCAAGATTTTATTAGGATAAATGAGGGACAAACTTTGTGAAAAGTGAATTTCAAGTAGAAAATAATACATAAATATCCTGTAGAATCAACAATAAGTTACATTTTTCAACAAGGAACAAAAATTATCTAAAACAACTATTAAAGGGAAAGATATTTTGAATATAAACATACTGTATTCAAGATAGCCTCATTAAGGGTAAACTAATTGTAGTACTACTTTAGAAATTGGGAATTCATAGAAGGAGGTCCAATTTCCCTTCCATATTTTGTAATCAACATTTGGCAATGCTAATTTTTTCATTTAGTTGGAAATATATGATCCAGAGATATTAAAATTTCAAGTTTCTCCTGTTCGAATCCTTTGATTTGTACCATTTGTGAACTAGGTCACCGAAGTCTCTTGGGAATAAACAACCCTAGAATAAATTCTGATAGCTTTTTGAAGGAATTTTGTGAATAAAAAAATGAAAACTGGGTAATTTTGAAGTGATTATGGGCATGGATTGTGGCAACAAACAATATATTTCACAAATATGGGCATGTAAAAAGTAATGAATGGGGTTATTTGTCAGTTTTGGGAATAACTAAGGATTTCCCAAACATTTCTCAGCCCCAAATTAGCCCTAAAATGGCATTCTTAATAGCCCAAAACCATCAAGCAACAACCCTTTTTGAATTATGGTTGCATATGAAGAAATTCTGGTTTGAATTTGAAAGCTAAAATCGGTATTTTTTTCTCGAAGACAACAGTCCTATTAATTATGGGTAGAGTAACATCCCTAAGACATGAAACCCATGAAACATTTTCTAGTTTCTGAGCAAAAATAGCCTTAAAACATAATTTGTACCTCAACTCTAACTTGCAGTAATGTTCACTTTGAGAGTATAACATCAACATTTGTTGGGATGGGCAGTCTAAGCAGTGATATCCTGAACATTCTTCAAATTATATTTGAAAATTGTCACCTTAAACAAGTTGTCCCATCCAGTAGTCCCCTTGCATAGGTTTTGGGATTATTATCTTTTTCCAACCCTCATGTTCCCTTGAATCCAATGTAGTACAATATGGGCATGATCTTTTTAATGTTGGGGTTTTTGCTGGAGCATCTCTTGTGGTTTCTTTAGGGGAAATCCCTCTTATTGTTGTGATCTTGTTATATACTAGAAAGAGGTAACTCCATCCCCACCATTTATTCTTTTTTCTTCTCTTCATCATCATCTTAATCCTTCTCAACTCCTTAGTTGTTACAAACTCATCCATGAATGATGCATCTAGAATGAGGCATACCATATCCAATATGAGGCCACCTAGTTTCTTTGGTGAATCCATTTTTTTTTAAATTTACATAGTTTCGTCGAATATCTGACATCTATATAGTGAAGTTTGTCATGGGATATCAATTAAATCTAACAGAGTGGTTATACTACCGACACCAAAATGGAGGACAACTCGTCGGATATGCGACATCACTGAATTGAAAATATTACATTCATGAAGGACACAGTCAGATATTCGACATCACTGAATTGAAATTTTTTGTTAGATTTCTATTAAATCCAACAATGTGGTTATACTTCTGACGACAAATTGGATGGATATTTGTCGGATATTTGATATCCATGAAGTGAAATCTGCGTCGGGGATCTGACATCCATGAAGGAGACTCCATTGAAAATTCGACATCCATGAAGTGAAATCTCCATCGGGTATCCGACATATCTCTATCGAGTATCTGACATCCACGAAGGAGACTTTGTTAGATATTCGACATACATGAAATGAAATCTTCATCAGGTATCAAAAATCAATGAAGGAGACTACGCCAGAAATTTGACATCCATGAAGTGAAATATTCATCGGGTATCTGACATCCACAAAGGAGAATCTGTTGGATATTCAACATCCATGAAGTGAAATTATCCATCGGTTATCCAACCAGTGTATGTCGGAATTCCGACGAGTTTTTTTCATTGTAAAAAAAAAAAGACAAAATTCAACTGACATTTAAAAAAAGAGAGGATTGTTGAATTGCCGACATCAATATGTCGAAAATCAGACATTTAAGCCGTCGTATTTTGTGTTCAAAAATTCTAGTTTGGTTAACCTAAGTTAATCATATCTAACTATAGTAACACATGATCGACCATACTCAACCATACCCAACGAAACACGACCATGGACAAACATAATCAAACATGATCAACAACAACAGGCCATGGTCAAACACTCTTAACCATAGTCAAATATGGAAAACCATGGTCAGACACGGTTAACCAAAGTAAGCCATAGTCAAACATGGTTAACTAAATTCTAACATGATTATCCATAGTAAAACATATTTATCCATACTACAACCACAAACAAACATGGTTTATCATAAATAAAAACGGTCGACTAAGTTTAACTAATGCCCACGATGTCAAACATTATCAAAATGTGGTTAAACATATCAAATCATAATTAAACATTGTCAAACATTCTTAGCCAACTAAATTTCAACTATATGTTAACCATTATTAACAATGGTAAACCATAGTCAACCATAGGTAACTATACGTAACCATGGTCAACAAAATCAACCATATTCAAACATAGCCAACCAAAGTCAAACAAATTGAAGTAAATTTGACCAAAATTGAACATGGTTAACCATGGTCAATATTATTCAAACATAGTTAACCATGTTTGACCCAAGTTAATCATAGTAAACATAGTAACATATGATCAACCATGGTCAACTATACCCAATCAAACTTTACCATGGACAAGCATAATCAAACACGATCATTCATAGCCAACTATGGTAATAGTAAACCATGGTTACAATGGTTCCATGGTTAACATTATTACTAGAATCAACCATAGTTTACCAAAGTCACCCATAGTCAAGCATCACAAGTATTCCATGATCAAACATCACAAACCTTAGTCAACCATCTTCATTGGATGTTGTGGTTGCTTGTGTGCATTTAATAAACAAGGCCTTGAATTATTTTTTTCACTTCATTTAGAAATGCATCTAAGCTATTTTTCTTCCAATAACTCTTTATGAGGATGATTCTATCATTTGATCTTTGTTACCATGAAATTAAAAAAATATATTTACCCATTGATCTAGTGATACTAACTTTTATTCTAGTTTAGTTATGCATTTTGTAGTGCACCCAACAAATTCTTGATTATTTTCTTTATCATGTTGTCAAAGGTCAAACAATTTGGTCATTAGTGAGGTATTTTGTGTACATTTGTTTTCTATGTAACTTATCAATTTCTTGGAGAGGATGATTAAGATTTTGTTGGGTTTTTCCTTCTTTACCCATTATAATTTCCGAATAAGGACACTCCTTTGTTAAAGAAACACAACAAATTTAAAGTTTTAGGTAGAACCAATCATGCACCCATTAATAAAGCATACATTTTTTCTAAAATATCAATTACAAAATAACATACACCCCAAATGTTTTACCACACTTAACACATGTGCAATTACAAACAAACCTGGTAAACATATCAATTTGACTTGCTTTGGGCAACTTCATCACATACTCAACTTGCAAGAGAAACTACACCACATAACTTCATCACATACTCAACTTGCAAGAGAAACTTCACCACATACTTTGTCCATTATCAAATATTCACTAGCACAACCCTAAACCTTCTTCTAGTTAAAGGAGTTATATAGACATTAGCTAGGGGTTATCCATGAATACTTAGAGCTATCCATACATTGATTTTTTTTATTCTTCTTTTTAATAATTATTTATTTTGAATTTGTAGCTATTGCCATAAAATAAATCTGAACAGTACAATCTAGAAAAAACTTACTAATACTGATAGGTCACAAGTTAAGTCTGTTTATCAATTACTTGTTCTCACCTTCTTCTAGTTAAATGAGTTATATATAGAGGCATTAGCTAGGGGTTATCCATGAATACTTATAGCTATCCATACATAGATTTTTTTTATTCTTCTTTTTAGTAATTATTTATTTTGAATTTGTAACTATTGCCATAAAATAAATTTGAACAGTACTAATACTCTTACAATCTGGAAAAAAACTTGTCCATCCCCAAAATCTCAACTAAAAACATATATCTGTATAATTAAATATAAACTTAAAAAATTAATTACAGTGCACAAAATGTGGGAAACTAAAAACGTTTCGTGGGCTACTAATTGAATCATGGAAACTTTCTCAGAGAGTAGGTAGGTTGCGAGACCTAAATTTAAAGCAGATTGTTCTGTTTGAACGTTTCACTAAATAATTCATTTATTTGCATATTTTATATTTTAAAGCATATTGTTCTCTTTGAAAGTTTCACTAAATAATTAATTTATTTGCATATTTTATATTTCAAAGCCGATTGTTTTGTTTGAAGCATTGCGTTTGCGAAAAGCATTAGTGTTTATAATTTTCCATCGTAGTATTACGGTTACCTACAATAAACAGACTTTTGAGTTTTGACCTTCGGACTTTGTCAAACATATGTGATTAGCATACCTTATCTAAAATATATTTCTCCTTTTTTCACTGGCAAGAAAACAGAATTTATATACCTACTAGATTTCAATTTAAGAAATTAAAACAAGGTTTCACGCATTAGGGTCGTGGCAGAATAATCTAACACGCAACTAATTTTTATTTAAAAACAGATGACTGTGTCCAACTGGAAGATGGAATCAATCCTGAAATCAAAACAAGGTTTTAGGCATTAGGCATTACGTTTTGTTATAAATAGGGAGGAATGCTCTTCATTCTTCATCAAACGGAGCATTAAATCGAAGAATAGTAATCAGTTAGTCAGTTGCAGTCATGAAATCCTTCCCTGCGTTGGCGTTTGCAGCACTTGTGATGTTCTCATACGCGAATTATATTGATATTGTGTGTGCAGGAGATCCAGATCCTTTACAAGACTTTTGCGTTTTCGATAATACGAGTCAAGGTATAATGCATGCACTAATTGCAACATCTAATCTCATTTGTACGCAAGGTGATCATGGCTAATAACATTGTATAATGATATATGATTTGAATTTTGCAGTTATTGTAAATGGTTTACCGTGTAAGAATGCGATGGCGGTTACGGCAGATGATTTCTTGTTGAAGGGGCTTGACAAACCAGGAAATACGAGCAACCAGTTGGGAGTGGCTGTAACGCAAGTGTTTGCAATGTAGCTACCAGGCCTCAACACCTTGGTAATCTCCATGGTGAGGATCGATTTCGCTCCTTATGGCGGCCTCAATCCTCCTCACACTCATCCTCGTGCGACCGAAATCTTGGTGGTGATAGAGGGTACTCTCTACGTGGGCTTTATCACCACTGGCAACCAATTGTTCTCCAAAACGCTTGAGAAGGGAGACGTATTTGTGTTCCCAAAAAGGTCTTGTGCATTTCCAATAGAACGTGGGTTCTTACATTACAGTAGCGATTTCTGGACTGAGTAGCCAGAATCCAGGAGTTCAGCAAATCGCCAAGTCATTGTTTGGAGCCACAAATCCCGCGGTTGATCCATCCGTTCTGGCCAAAGCTTTCGAGATTGATCTGTACCTCGTCCAACAACTCCAGAAGAGCTTCTCAGCTGCAGGTTGATCGTGTTATCCATTCGCCACCAGCGATTTATCTAGCTAAATAAATAAAACGACGTCGTCCATGTCCAAACAATTAAAAAGACAATCATTTGATCCGTTAATAATATTTGTGCTTGTTTGGGATTATGAAATCTGTAAGTTGTGCAATATCATTGCACTTTCCTTTTCAAGAAGCCTAAACCATAAAGAACCCTAAACCATAAAGAGTATGAAAACATAAATATTGTTGGAAATATTAATTACTCGCTGATCCATAATCCAAATCTAATCATTCAACTCTGTAGCTGTTGAGAAAATGCTAAGAGTCTAACAAGATAAAGAGTTCAGATTTCTCGCAAGTACAATTTAGTTGCTGAAGCTAAGTTTCTAGGCACAGAGTAATTGCAGTCTTTAAATGAAGAGTTTGAAGCTCAACCTTTTATGTTTTTTACCAAGTTTGTATTTACAGTTGTAAGTCTTGTTATGGCGTCACATGAAATATAAATCCTTAAATTTATGGTTGAATGATTGTTTTAGATAGCCCCACATCTTCTCCATATTTACATAAGTGAATGTTGTTTATATTTACTGTGAGTGAAAGACACAAAGAATCCATAATTATTTCACTGTGTAAAAGTTCCTAGTTTTACACGTAAGTTCCTAGTTTTATGGGCACAGGTTCGACACAAATCTTGTTTATTATTTTCTTATATGATATTGGGAGTGAATCGCAATATAGTTGTGTCTCAGTTAATCCTAGGTTATGGCAGTGAAAAGTGGTTTTCATATTCTTAAGTCCTTAGACTAGGAAATATAAAGTTATTGGGCAGAAGTGAAAATGTGTTCTCACATGAGTTGGTTGCAGCGAAATTCATGTGGCAGTAAAAGTTGGTTGAAGCCAAAGTAAAATTCCTTGGCAGGTGAAGATTCCATTGTAGTAATTGCATAACTTTGTTGCACCGTAATAACTCTTGCGCAGTTGTCCTAAAAGGGAAAAAGTAATTTTCTAAGGAAAGTTAAAAAATTAAAAAATGGCTTCTACTTCCTGTTCAAATATGTGAGTTTACAAACTCCGATTTTTACAGGAAAGAATTATGAATATTGATCTCTAACAATGAAGGCTTTGTTTAGAGGTCAAGATGTTTGGGATATTGTACATAATGGTTATGCAGAACCAGCTCATCAAGCGGCATATAATAAGCTCTCACAAGCCGAGAAAGATATCTTGAGGAAACATAGGAAGAAAGATGGAAAAGATCTGTTCTACATACATCAAGCCATGCATGAAATCATACTCTCAAGAGTATCTCAAGAGTAGCAGCAACAATTACCGCAAAGCAGGCATGGGACACATTGGGGACAACTTATCAAGGTTTGGATAAGGTAAAGACTTCAAAGCTGCAAATCCAGAGAAGAGATTTTGAATATCTGTCCATGAAAGATTTAGATTCAGTACATTCATTTTATACCAGAGTTGTTGGTTTGATAAATCAACTAAAACCTCATGGAGAAACCATAACAGACCAATGGAGAAACCATAACAGACCAAAGGGTGGTTGAGAAAATTCTCAGAAGTCTTCCCCCAAGATTTGAAAACTTGGTTGTAACCTTGGAAGAACACACAGACATGACAACGTTTACTATTGATGAGCTGCAAGGTTCACTCATTAATCATGAACATAGGCTCATCAAAACTCAAACATCATTGGAAGGTGCATTCGCAGCACACTCATCTATAAGCCGAAGAAGAGGGAGGGGGAGAAATACTTTCAGAGGTAGAGGAAGAAACTTCTCAAGAGGAGGACGTAGCAATAGTCTTGCAGATGTTGTTGGTAGAGGAAAGAACTAGAACACAAGTCAGCCAAGTGGTCATAGGTTTCATAAATCAAAGATTCAATGTCATTACTGTAAAAAAATTGGTCATTATTGATATGAATGCAGGAAGAAACATTATGATTGTTGGGCTCTGATCTACTGATGCAAATCAAACCTTAAATTAATATCAATCCGAGTTGGTAGACTTAGAGGCATATCCAAGTTTTAGGACTCAGAGCTAGACTTGTTTGGTAATTTAGTTGTCTGTGAAATAAACCTACTGACAGATTAAAAATACTGTGACTTAAAGATACAAAAATCCTTTTACAGGGACAGCTTCATTTGTTTCTTTTCAATTACAGAGCAGATCAAAATGTGAGAGTAATTTATCTATGAAAGCTTTTGAAGAAATAAAAAAATGAATTAAACCTAACCCTAAACTATAAACTTACAAGATTCTGTCTAATATCCAACGCTGAATGAACACTTAACCATCAATCTCCCTTACAGGAAAATATTCATAATTTATAATTGTTCTTAACACTTCATTATTGAATAAGAAGCGATATATAGCATACAAAAATCGTGGTCGGAACCATCCCTTCAGTATTTAACCAATAAAAGAACAGAGCTTATAAAAAAATGTGAGTGATATGCAGCACGATGGGATCGTAGCCTGAACCATTCAAATAAGATAACAAAGATTTTGTAAAACCGATTAGAAACTAATTTAACTTGTTCTGAAATAACGCAATTGAATCCTACAGTAATTAAACATACAACTGGCACGATTTAAACCATTTGCATCAATCCAAATCGCTGCAATAATCCAAATCACATTCATCGGCAATGAAAGAATGTGCAAACTCAACAATGGGGGCCCTCCAATGCCTCGTTCACACACATAGTTGACGAATTACAGAACTTAAACTCTAAATGTATTCACCATAAATCGATTACACAGTAAAAACCATGCAGTTCAGAAACAATATGCGTTTCTCCCAAATCGTGATGATGTTCTTCATTGTTTTGTGAAATACTTATACAAATTTGAAAGAAAAAAAGAAATGCTATAATCCTGGAAACTAATTAATGAACATAACCATCGAGATCCTCTATCAGATCCATGAGACTCAACAAAATCGAAACTGCCCTTCTTTTGTGCTGAGTGGTAGCACAGGTGGTCGCCTTTGACTGTGGTTGACTTGACACCTGTGAGAGCCATATAAGCTATCCGTTAGAAGTTCATCCATCCTTGGACACTGAGGATCTTCTCTCCATCTTCCAGTTCTTGCCTAGCTGGCCTGCAAATGCTCAATCTTGGAGATATTATGGGAAGTTAGAACATCCTGTAATCTGAATAAAAATCTTAGTTAAAATGTTTTAAAGATCTCAAAACTCAATTTATTAGAAAGCAATGACATTTATACCTCTTAACCAAATTTTATGGGTGAACTTTAAAGCTTTATAGATCAATATGAAGGTTTTATGAGGGAAAATGGAAGATATCTAAGTGACAAAAAGAGGTCAAAATGGTGCCCAACATCTCCCCCAAGAGGAAGCTGTTGCATGTCCCTATGCCAAAAATATTTGACCCTGTTCAAAACCAAAATTTTACTGCTGATCATCTTGCTTCTAGTCTTCTGTCTGTGATGATGCATTTGTTGAAGCCTGAGATGCATAGAGGACCTTCAATCTCTCATACTTAGCCTTATAAACCTTCTTTTGCTTATACCATCTGTATGCATGCTTAGAGATGCATGTTCTCTGAACCTTCAACTTCCTGTTGACTTCTCTTAACTTCTCATTCTTCTGCTCAAGTTCCTTTATCTCAAGTTTCAATCTCTTAATCTCTTTATTGTTTTTAGAAGCCTTCTTTTTCTTCATTTTCATTGGAAGCTGCTCAGAATTGGTATCCATCCCCAATTCTTCATGCTCTTGTGCTGAATCTTCTTTTTCCTCTTCCATATCTTGTTGCTCTAAAAAAAGAGAAGCTGAACCTTTGGGTAATTCCTATCCTAACTGCTTTTCTTTTTCCTTCTCTTGCTGGTCTAAGAAGAGATCGATCCTTTTTGTCTGCTTGATCACCTCATCATGGTCTTGGATATCCTGTCCTATTTCAGCTGCTGGATCTTCTTCTTGACTCTTCAAGGTTTGTATATGTTCCTCATCTTCTAATGTTGATTGGATTTGAGCCTTCTTATACTTTCTTGGCTTTCTCTGGTAGGTGGTGAAGATTTGATCTTGTTTTTTATGCTGTTTTTCTTTTCTCTTCACACTTCTAGTTTGTATCCTTCTCTCAGGCTGTTTTGAACTTGCTGCCTCAGATTTGTCTTCATCATCAGTAATCAGCAACACTTCTTTCTTTTTCTTCTTCCCCTTTGGCGGTTTTGAGCTTGTTGCCTCAGGGTATGTTATCATCAACAATTCATCTTCCTTTGAACCTTTTTCAAGCAATTCTTCCTGCTCTTCAAACTGATTGTGAACTATAAATCCTGACCATGTCAAATTTTGCCTTTGTAACTCATGCTGGATAATGATTTTAATGAGTCCACAATGAAAAAGGCTTGTCATCTTGTCTTTTGGACGCCTTTGGACAGCCTTAGCCATCTTAGTTAAACTCTGTAACAAGAAATAGGGCATATTGATCTCACATTCACCTTTTAAATGCTGGAACAACTTGATGTGGTAAAGATAAACAATGTTGAATCTGCCTTCACAAGTAATAAAGTTTTGAATAACATAAACTATTTCATCCCAAGGATGAACCAGCCAGCTTCTTGGTATCCCTTTCTTCCAGTTTATTGACCCTGCTCTTGATCTGCACAAAAATGGTATCCATGCTTTCTCTTTGAACTGTTTAGTCTTGAAAAACCTTTCTCCTTGCTGTGGCAGGCCAGTAATTTGTGCTAGGATGTCTTCTGACAGTCTGAAGTGTAAGTTTCCCACTAGAACCTTTTCTCTATCAAATGTCTCAGCAAAATCTAGACTAACATGCTCATTATGCCCATCAAATTTTTCAAAGAAATTTACCCACTGCTTATTTTCAAAAATCTCCATGCAACTCTCATGAATATCAGTGGAATTGAACTTTGATGGTTCTAGTCTAGATGACATTCTGAATTTTAATAGGAAACATGAACTTTTCAATCTTTAACTCTGCCTTTGTCTTCCTATCCCCAAAACAATACTCTGAAAATGTGAAATTTCTGTTGGTCTAAGCAATATATTCAGCAAAGAAAAGGTTTCAAGTTTTACCTCTTCTCTAATGTAATTATTTTCACTTCCTCTGCGCGATTTCCACAGTGATTGGTGTATTCATAGCTTCCTTCTCACTGACTGTCTTCACTTCTTCCTCTGTGCGATTCCTACAGCAAATGCTATCTCTGCTTTCTTCCTGTAACCCACAGCCTCTTATTTACTGCAAACTGTCACCCACAGTAGTCGATTTTGTAGAGAAGAGCAATTGAATTTAGTCCCAGGATAAATGGCCAAGTCGTGGTCTCCAATTTCACCAATTTATAATGCAGGAGTCAAGCACATTTATATGCTGTCGTGGGGCATATAACCACGTTTTTCTTCATTATTGCATAAACATGCCACTTCATTCAATTACTCATTTGCTCAGGAAAGGAATAAAAAGTGAGGTTTTGATTTATAATACATTTTAATTCCTTTATATGCCCAATCTTTAATGCACAAGCTGTAATATACACTTCAGTTTCTTTGTATACCCACGTTTTAATGAACAAGCTGTAACATACACTTCAGTTTCTTTGTATACCCACGTTTTAATGAACAAGCTGTAACATAGGGTTTTTTCTTTTTAAAATAAACTCCTTTTCCTTTAAAAGATGCGCTGAAGATATATATGACCATTGTTCTCTTCCTTAAATTCTATATGTTACCTAATGCATGATGCACTAAATACATATATAAAAGAAACTTTTGAAATTCCATTTTCTCAAAATATTTCACTTTTTGCTGAGAAAGAGACCCTATTTGTCTTTCTGCCAAGAAGAAAACCCTGCCTGCAATATGTATCCTGTAGAATGCAGTATGTATTTTGGCCATTTAAAAATTTTCTCTTGGGTTTGATCCAGACAACCATCTTAATCCCTAGGGTGGGAAATGGAAAGTAAATGGAATGCTAGCAGAGACTATGAGGATGATGAAGAATAGGCAGCTGGCAGAGACTGTGAGGATGATGAAAAATAGGCAGTCAAGCTTACAATGGTTGATAAATATGTCATCACTTAGAAACAAAGAATTCTGAAACTTTTAAAACATAAAAACTGAAAAATTCTTACAGACTTTGCTTGATATCCCTGTATGATGAGCTTGCTGCCTAATGAAATTGGTTTGTTTTTATTTCTGATTCATTTTTGTCCTTCTGATGTCTTCTGTCTGCCATCTCAGATTCCTTCAGCTTTACCGAAAGTCAGGTTCCTCTGTAGATTTCTTCTGGCTTACTGGAAGTCAAGTCCCTCTGCACTATTAAAAACCACTTGTATTGCTGGAAATCAGGTCCCTTCTGTTTATGAAAAATCAGGTCCCTCTGTGTATGAAAAAGACTTGGAGGGTTCCAAAGAAGCATGAAAATGCTTATCCCCCTCACACGCCTACCTTTTGACTTGTCCTCAAGTCAAACAAAAGTTGATTATTGAAAATAAAGCTATGAAATTAAAAAAAATGTTTTGGCGAATTTTCAATGGCCAAGCGAACCTGGTTTTCCATGGAAAATTCAAGTTTACATTGTGCCAGTGACCTGGTTTTCACAACTAAACTTCCTTTTTTTTGTTTCTTGTTTTTATATTTTTTTGTTTGATATTTGTTTTTTGTTTATTTATTTATTTTTGTTTTCTTTTTCTCTTTTTGTTTTATTTGCTTGCTATATCAGATTAGCTAAGGAGAGGGTGAAGGAGAAACACTGATGTGTCTATCCAGCACTTGCATTTCCTGTTGCTGTGAAATCTGTTGTATGAAATCTGCCTTGTTGATAGGTTTGTTGTACAGCTTGAGCCGATGGCCATTGACCACAAATGTACGTGCTTCATCATCTATGGTTTGAAGTTTGACTGAACCATTGTCATTGACTTCAACAATCTCATATGGACCAAGCCAGTGAGTTGTGAATTTAGCTTTGAAATCTTTGAACTTTGAGTCAAACAATAGTGCCCAGTCACCGATGTGAAATTGCTTCTTTTTGATGAACGTGTCATGCCATTGAGCTCTCTGCTGTTGTATTAGAATATTATGTTCTACGGCATCTTGTATCATCTCATCTAGTTGATTCAGCTGAAGAATTGTTTCTTGCTAAGCCTTAGAAAGATCCATGCCCAAATTTGCTGCTAACTTGAAGGTATGAATTTGAAACTCTATAGGAAGGAGGACTTACTTACCGTAAGCAAGCTGATAAGGAGAAAAACCAGTACTATTTTTCCAAGTGATACGGTATGCCCATAAAGCTTCAGTAAGCTTAGCGAACCAGTCCTTCCTATGCATCTGAACAGTTTTGGTGATGATTCCTTCCAGGGTCTTGTTTGTAGATTCCACTTGGCCATTAGCCTGTGGATGATAAGGAGTAGACTTTCTGTGCTTGATCTTATACTTCTCTTCTATCTCCTGAACTAGTTTGGAAGTAAACTGGGCACCTTGATCAGTTACAATTTCCCTAGGCACCCCGAATCGGACAAATATCTCCTCAAAAAGAAAGTTTACCACAGTCTGTTCTGTGGCTCTTGGTAAAGGTTTGGCCTCTACCCACTTAGTAACATAGTCTATACAAACCAGAATGTACTTCTTCCCTTGTGATGGTGGATGAATTGGACCAATGAAGTCAAGAGCCCACTTTTCAAATGGTTCAATGAGGATTTGTGGATGGAGTGGCATTTCATCAGACCGGACTGGCCGTCCCATCCATTGACAAGTATCACAGCTTCTAACATACCTTTTTGCATCTTTGAAAATAGAGGGCCAATAATACCCCAAATTGAGTATCTTATATGCTGTTCTTTTATCTGCAAAATGGCCACCACACGGTTCATCATGACATGACTTTAAAATATCTAGGATTTCATCCTGTCTTACACATCTTCTTATAATTAGGTCATATCCTGTATAAAAGAGGTCACCATTAACCCATATATGCCTAGCACTTTGTTTAATAATCTTCTTCTTTTCTTTAGATGTCATAGATGGTGGTAATTGTCCTGATGATAAGTAATTGGCAATATCAGCATACCAAGGAGTAATAACAAAAATTGAAAACAGGTGTTCATTAGGAAAACTATCTAAAACATGAACAACCTCACCAGTATTGTGTAAGCAAGATAGGAAATCTGCCACCTGATTTTCTCATCCAGGTCGATCTAGAATAGTGATATTGAATTCCTGCATTAATAACAACCATCTAGTAATCCGACCATTAGTGATAGACTTGTTCATTAAATATCGTAAGGCTGAATGATCTGTATGGACAAAAATTTCATAGCCAGTTATATAATGACGGAACTTATTTACAGCATGAACCACTGCCAACATTTCCTTTTCAGTGACTGTATAGTTTAACTCTGCAGGTGTAATATTTTTACTAATGAAATAGATAGCATAAGTCAAAGTATGTTCTTTCTGGCCCAATGAGGCCCCTATTGCAGTAGCAGAGGCATTAGTGGAAATATGGAAAGGCAATGTCCAATTTGGCCCCCTTAAAATGGGAGTAGTTGAGAGTTTCTCTTTAAGTGTCTGAAATGCAGATTGAAAATCAGTATCCCAATTAAAATTCACATCCTTGGAAAGCAATTTAAACAATGGCAGAGCTATCTTACTGAAATTTGCAATAAATATACGATAATAGCCTACATACCCTAAAAAAGCTTCTTACATCTATTTGAGTTGTTGGTTCAGATAAATTTTCAACGATTTGAATTTTAGTAGGATCTACTTTTATTCCAGATGCAGAAATGTGATGTCCTAAAACTATCCCTTCAGTCATCATCATAAAACATTTTTCATTACTGAGGGAAAGATTTGAGTCAACACACCTTTTTAAAATTTTCTCCAGGTTTTCCAAAGAATCCTCAAAGGTACTTTCATACAAAGAAAAGTCATCCATGTAAATTTCAACACACTCATGAATCAGATCTGCAAAGATGGCCAGGACTGCCCTCTGAAAGGTAGCTGGGGCGTTACATAAGCCAAAAGGTAAAACCTTATAGGCATAGGTGCCCCAGGGACATGTAAAGGTGGTTTTGTCTTGGTCTTCTGTTGCAATACTAATTTGATTATACCCACTGAAACCATCTAAAAATGAAAAGTATTCTTTGCCAGCTAGGGTATCCAACACTTGATCAATGAAAGGCAATGGGAAATAGTCTTTTAATGTTTCCTTGTTCAACTCCCTGTAATCTACACATATGCGCCATTTACCATTCTTTTTAGGAACAACAACCAAGGGAGAGACCCATTGGCTGTCGAAAATGGGGTAGATAAACCCTACTTTTAACAACTTCTGCAGCTCTTCCTTGACTATTTATTTTAGTATAGGATCCATTCTACGTTGTGGTTGTCTAAGAGGTCTGATTTTATCATCTGTGTAAATATGGTGAGTGCATGTCTCATGATGAATACCTAGCATATCAGTGTACTCCCAAGCAAAAGCATGGGAATGTTTATTCAGCAGTGTAATCAATTGTGCTTCCTGTGATGTAGTAAGATGTGCACTTATATTCAACTGTTTTCCTGGACTCATTTCAATTGTCTTACTGTGCATATCTGTGATTGAATGAACATTAAAGATATCATGAAGTGCCAATGCTAGAGAATGTACTGTGCAATTTTCCTGAAAATTATAACCCAAAGCTTGATCGGCTGTAGCATATTGTATATCTCTTAATTCTTCAGAAATATCAGGTTCAGCAATAAAATAATCTAACAAATCTTCATGGTTTTCTTCCTGAAAATCAAAGAACTGATTGATGCTTAGGACAGGCTGAATCACTTCTTATTCTTGTTCTTTAGTCTCATTAATCCATGACAGCTGATCTATTGTAGAAGTTCCTTGGGCAGAAGGGTAAAGTGCAATTTGTTTTATTTTTGTCCCATGTGAAATGAGCATACTCCCTGACCTACACCCTATGAAAGCATCTGCTGTTGCCAGCCAGGGTTTGCCAAGGATCAATGGGTGACCTCCTAGGTTGGACTTTGGCTGTAGCACTATGAAATCAATGGGATACTCCCAGGAGTCTAAAGAAACAATGATATCTTCTAAGACCCCTTCAGGTGTAATTTTAGACCTATCATCTAATTCCAAGACTGTTGTGGTTGGTCTGAGATTTGTCAAGTGAAGGTATTCCATTGTCTCAAATGTCATAACATTAATGGCAGCACCTAAATCGATCAATGTCTTTGGAATTGAAAAATTATTAATAGTAATTATAACCATCGGAATTCCAGGATCTACATACTTTTCAATGAAAACAGTGTTAGACATTAATCCTGCTAAATTGCCTACCACATGAATTTTTGATGGATCCTTCTTTCTTTTATTAAGACATAATTCCTTAACTGCTTTATTGTAAATTGGAATATCCTTTATAGCCTGCAGTAAAGGAATTTTGACATACACATTTGTTAGCTCATTCAAAACATCAAAATCAGGTAAAGAAATTGAAGGTTTTTCTTTGACCAACCTTTCTGGAAAAGGAGGTTCATATGATACTAATGTTTTTCCTTTTTTATTATGATTTTCTAACTGAGATTTTTCTGTATTTAATTTTTTTAGAATTTTCTCATTTTATTTTTGTTCTTCTAAGATAACAGGAGATTCTTTTTGTAAGGTTTTCCCAGATCGTAAATTGATATTTTGCAATGGAAGGACTGAGTAGGGAAGTGCTATTCCATCATCAACATTATACATGCGTCTGTCTGTTTTATTATTTGGGTTTGGAATTGGCTGAGCTGGTAATTGTGTGGGCCAAGGTGGAAGCTGATTGGATGGCAATTGAAGCTGTTGAGGTGGTGGACCCAATTGAGGAGCCATATTGCTGGGTTGTTGAAAAGATGGAACTTGGAAAGATGGGGCTTGGACTTGAGTCTGCTGATATTGAGGATAGGCTGAAGGTTGTTGATAGGGCTGCAAATAGGCCTACTGATATGTCTGGTTACCATGGGCATAACCTCTCCAATTTGGAGCAGATTGGGCTAATGGAGGAGACCAAGTTTGCCAGGGCATGGGTGCACTCCATGAATTCTGAATAGGAGTTTGATAATTTGTATGAAATTGCTGCATAGGGTCTTGAGACATATCTGAGTATCATGGCTGCCAAGGTCTTCGTTGTCCCATAAAGTAGAGAGACTCCATGCTTTGATGCTCCTCCATTGCAATTATTTTAATCTAGGACAGTCATCAGTTTTGTGATTAAAAGTACATAAACCACAAATTTCAACATCATTTAAAGGACATTCTTTAAGTGGGTGTTTCTTTCTACACTTAGGACAAAAGATAGACAAAGATTGATCTTGTTGGTCCTGTTGTTCTTGTCTCTTCTTGGTTTTTGCTACTTCGACCTGTGTGCCTAATGTGCTCAATAAATCAGTCTTAAAATCTTCTAGCAGATTTCCAAGCTCAGCCCTAGAAATACCACTGTTTGCAGACTTATTCACTTTGGTAATGATGTCCCCTTTTCTAGTCCTAGCCTTCCCTCTCGAATATTTCTGACATAAATCTTGTATCTCATCAAAAGGAAGGTAAGAAATGTCACCTTTTCCCATAACATTTAAAATATCTAAAATACTCTTCTCTTATTCCTTTCAGAAATATTGTTCTAATCATCTCTGGTGTCAGAGAATTGTATTTAGATTTCTGTAAGTTATATGAGAACCTCTCCAAGTACCCCTCCAAGCTCTCATCTTCCTGTTGAGTCATTCCAAAGATATCATCTTTGAGATCCTTTGATCTGCAATAGGCTTGATATTTTCGAAGAAAGATCTTCCTCATCTCATCCCATCTAGTAATAGAATGCTCTCCTAAGCCCATGAACCATTTCAAGGCAGCTGCTTAAAGGGTAGCAGGGAAAAGACGAATCTTATGGGTGTCATCAGTGTATCCATAAGTTCAACACAAGATATCAAACTCGAATAGGAAAGAGTCAGGGTCTTCAGAGGTCAAGCCATAGAAGTTTGGTAAGACAGATGGTGGGATATTCTTCATTTTTACCTCTTCCCCTAGGATAATGCTAGTGTCCAAAATGGGAAATTTAAAGGTGGATTCCTGATCTCCTTCAGTTCTTTCATCCCTCTCTTGTCTCCGTTCTTCTTCCCTTTCATGTCTCCTCCATTCTTCTCTTTCCTGTTGCCTTTCTTCTTCTCTTCTCTCTCGTCTGCGTTTGTTTTCTATTTTCAGCATCCTCTCATATTCCCTTCTCTGTTCTGCAGTTGGTCCTTTTGCTGTTTCTTCCTCTGCCATTTTAGAAGTACCCACTGTTGAGATGAATCCTTTTGGAAAAGAAGGTCATGTTACTTCTGTTTTTGGGGGGTTTTTGATATATCTTCCTTTCTCGTCTCTTAGTCTTGACATAAAAGTAAAACCTATTCTGTGTTTTTGTTTGAAATTTTTGTTTTTATCAGAGAACTAAAGTTCCTAAGCCTACTTCTACAATGCCTCCCCGGCAACGGCGCCAAAATGTTGGGCTCTGATCTACTGATGCAAATCAAACCTTAAATTAATATCAATCTGGGTTGGTAGACTTAGAGGCATATCCAAGTTTTAGGACTCAAAGCTAGACTTGTTTGGTAATTTAGTTGTCTGTGAAATAAACCTACTGACAGATTAAAAATACTGTGACCTAAAGATACAAAAATCCTTTTACAGGGACAACTTCATTTGTTTCTTTTCAATTGCAGAGCAGATCAAAATGTGAGAGTAATTTATCTATGAAAGCTTTTGAAGAAATAAAAAAATGAATTAAACCTGACCCTAAACTATCCAACGCTGAATGAACATTTAACCATCAATCTCCCTTACAGGAAAATATTCATAATTTATAATTGTTCTTAACACTTCATTATTGAATAAGCAGCGATATATAGCATACAGAAATCATGGTCGGAACCATCCCTTCAGTATTTAACCAATAAAAGAACAGAGCTTATAAAAAAATGCAAGTGATATGCAGCACGATGGGATCGTAGCCTGAACCATTCAAATAAGATAACAGAGCTTTTGTAAAACCGATTAGAAACTAATTTAACTTGTTCTGAAATAACACAATTGAATCCTACAGTAATTAAACATACCACTGGCACGATTTAAACCATTTGCATCAATCCAAATCGCTGCAATAATCCAAATCGCATTCACCGGCAATGAAAGAATGTGCAAACTCAACAATGGGGGCCCTCCAATGCCTCGTTCACACACACAGTTGACGAATTACAGAACTTAAACTCTAAATGTATTCACCATAAATCGATTACACAGTAAAAACCACGCAGTTCAGAAACAATATGCGTTTCTCCCAAATCGTGATGATGTTCTTCATTGTTTTGTGAAATACTTATACAAATTTGAAAGAAAACAAGAAATGCTATAATCCTGGAAACTAATTAATGAACATAACCATCGAGATCCTCTATCAGATCCGTGAGACTCAATAAAATCGAAACTGCCCTTCTTTTGTGCTGAGTGGTAGCACAGGTGGTCGCCTTTGACTGTGGTTGACTTGACACCTGTGAGAGCCATATCAGCTATCTGTTAGAAGTTCATCCATCCTTGGACACTGAGGATCTTCTCTCCATCTTCCAATTCCTGCCTAGCTGGCCTGCAAATGCTCAATCTTGGAGATATTACGGGAAGTTAGAACATCCTGTAATCTGAATAAAAATCTTAGTTAAAATGTTTTAAAGATCTCAAAACTCAATTTATTAGAAAGCAATGACATTTATACCTCTTAACCAAAGTTTATGGGTGAACTTTAAAGCTTTATAGATCAATATGAAGGTTTTATGAGGGAAAATGGAAGATATCTAAGTGACAAAAAGAGGTCAAAATGGTTCCCAACAATGACCAAAAAGAGAAAATCCAGAATCAGTCGACGAACACCAGCATTTCATTGAGCACAATGTTGATGGCATGCACATCTCCAATTAAATGCAATACCATCCAAGAAAGTCCGTCTAACATATGGTATTTAGATTCAGGGTGCAACAATCATTCAACTAGTAATTTAAATTTATTTTCTCTTCTAAATAATTCAGTTCAAACTAATGTTAAACTTGTGAATAATGTCCAAGTCATTGTTTTGGGAAAAGGTACTGTTAGTATTTTAACAAAACAGGTGGAGCATAAGTATATTCCTGATGTTTACCATGTAGAAGGTTTGAAGCATAATTTACTGAGTATTGGACAACTGATATAGAAATGTTACCGAGTTTACATGGAAGATATTCACTGTGTGATTAAAGATGTACATCCAAGAAACCAGCTGATAGCAAGAGTGCCAATGACAAGAAATCACTTGTTTCCATTGATGATAGTTCCATACAATACAAAAGCTGCATTTAAGGCAGAAAGTAAAGAAGAAGTCATGTACTGCGACAAGAAAGAAAAAGTCAACACTGATTTTTAGGTTGCATTTCAAACAGTGTTTTAGGATGATTCCTGGCTATGGAATTTCAGATTTGGACATTTGAATTTTGTTGGACTGAAGTTGTTGCACACAAAGAATATGGTAAAAGGATCGCCATTGATTGACAAACCAGACAGAGTTTGTGAAGGCTGTATCTTTGGAAAGCAGCATAGAGATACTTTTCCAGTTGGAAAGTCATACACAGTGTGCACACCACGTGAGATTGTGCACTCTGATATTTGTGGTCTAATGCAGACAACGTCCATTGGTGGCTGCAAGTATTTTCTTACTTTTATTGATGACTACTCAAGAAAAACATGGTTCTATTTATTGAAATATAAATCTGATGCATTTAGTTGTTTTCAACAGTTTAAAGCACTCGTGGAGAACCAGAGTGGTCACTGCATCAAAATATTAAGGAAAGACAGAGGCAATGAATATGTTTCAAATGAATTTCTAATTTTTTGTAAAACTCATGGCATACATAAGCAATTCACTGCATAGTATACACCTCAGCAAAATGGTATCGTAGAGAGAAAGAACAGAACCATTATGGAAATGGCGTGCAGCATGATAGCAGCCAAGCATTTTCCAAATGAATATCGGGGTGAAGTAGTTGCAACTGCTGTATACATTATGAATCGATGTCCGACAAAGAGCGTGAAGAACAAAGTTCCTCAAGAAGCATGGACAGGTATGAATCATAGTGTTTCTCATTTAATTTTTTTGTTGTTGTGTCGCATATGCTCATATTCCAGATGAGCTAAGAAAGAAATTAGACAAGAAGGGACAAAAATGTATTTTTATTGGTTATTCTGAAGACACAAAAGCATACAAGTTGTATGACCCTGTCTCAAGGAAAGTAATCATTAGTCACGACGTTCAATTTGTTGAGAATGAATCATGGGATGGAACCGTCGAGAAGAATGTCAAGATTGTGTCGAATGTCGAGCATGAAGACATGAAGGAAGAAGTGGTTCAAACACCACAAGTAATCAATCGGTCGCAACACCATCAACTCCCACGACACCGCAACATGGTTTAACAAAAGGAACATCAAACCAAATTGTAGATCAAGCTACACCGACAAGAACAACAAGAGGACAATAGACTCCATCAAGCAGTTTGACATCAACAAATCCAGTGAAAACAAGAAGTCTATGTGAGATATATGAATCTGGTACACCAAATTCCTTCTCTCTCTTTGCATTATTTTCTCAAATAGATGATCCATTAACATTTGAAGAAGTTGTTGAAGAAGAAGTATGGGCACAAGCCATGGATGAAGAAATAGAATGCATTGAGAAAAAACAGACATGGGAACTGGTTGATGTACCAAAAGATAAAGATGTAGTCAGCGTCAAATGGATTTATAAGACCAAGCAAGATGCTGGTGGGAATGTGCAGAAGCTCAAGGAAATAATGGTAGAAAGAGGGTTCACACAAAAACCCAGCATAGATTTCAATGAAACGTTCGCATTAGTTGCACGCATGGATACATTCATAATTGTTTTGGCCATTGCTGCACAAAGCAAATGGCCTTTTTATCAAATGGATGTTAAGTCGACATTTCTGAATGGTCATTTGGATGAACAAGTATATGTAGAACATCCACAAGGCTATGAAGTTCCAAGACAAGAATACAAAGTGTACATACTGAAGAAGGTGCTCTATGGTTTAAAGCAAGCTCTAAGAGCTTGGTATAGTTGCATTGATTCCTATCTCATTGAGAATGGATTTCACAGAAGTGAAAGTGAGCCAACGCTGTACACCAAAGTGAATGAGCAAGGTAACATGCTAATTTTTTTCCTATATGTGGATGATTTAATATTTACTATTGATTTTGGCATAAAAGAATTTAGAACAGTCATGGAAAGTGAATTTGAAATGATTGATTTAGGGTTCATGAAGTTATTTTTGGGCATTAAAGTCCAGTAGTCTGAAAGTGGTATTTTCATATCACAATCTAAGTATGCAAGCACAATTTTAAAAAGATTTAATATGTCAAATTGCAAGTCAGCCCCAACACCAGTAATAACAGGTTTAAAATTGAGTAAAGATTATGATGGATCAACAGTAGATCCTACGCTATTTAAAAGGCTTGTTGGTAGCCTTATGTATTTAACAGCGACAAGACCAGACATTACGTATGGAGTAATTCTGATCTCAAGATTCATGGAGTCACCAAAAGACTCACATTGGAAAGTAGGTAAAAGAATTCTGAGGTATGTAAGTGGTACAAAAGATCTTGGAATAATGTATTCAACTTCAGAAAATTTTAAACTCATAGGATATACTGACAGTGACACTGGAGGCAGCACATATGACAAGAAAAGCACATTTGGGTACACATTTCATTTTGGTACAGGTTTTGTTTCACGGGCTTCAAAGAAACAATCCATAGTAACTCTATCTTCAGTAGAAGCAGAGTATGTTACAGCTACATATGCTACATGCCAAGTTGTTTGGATGAGAAGAATGTTAAAATATCTGTCACAGAACCATCAAGAACCAACAACCATTTTCTATGACAACAATTCATCCATTGCCTTTTCAAATAATCATGTGTTTCATAAGAAAACCAAACACATTGACGCAAGGTACCATTTCATAAGAGAGTTGGTGAACAACAAATAAATTTGTTTAGAATTTTACAAGTATGAAGATAAACTTGCAGACATCTTTACAAAACCATTGGCAAGGGATACATTTCAGTATCTTTGAAGTTATTTGGGAATGACAAGTTCTGTACAGTGAACTCTGTCATGAACAGAGCATGTTTTCTGCTCTGAAAACATTTTGTAATATTTTGTTTTTTTAAATTACGATCTGCTCATAATTAAGGGGGAGTGTTGGAAATATTAATTACTTGCTGATCCATAATCCAATCAGTCAACTCTGTCAGAGTTTGTAGCAGGTCAGAAAGTGCCAGAGAGTCTGACAAGATAAAGAGTTCAGATTTCTCGCATATAAGACAATAGAATTTAGTTGTTGAAGCTAAGTTTCTAGGTAGAAAGTAATTGCAGTCTTTAAATGTTAAGACTGTTATTTGGCAGAAATTTTCTATATGAAGGATGAAATTGTAAACCTAAAAGATAGGATACAGACAAGCAACAGAGAATATAAGTGTGGTGAAGAAGAAGAAGGAAAACTGACTAAAGAGTTTGAAGCTCAAGCTTCTGTGTTTTTTACCAAGTTTGTATTTACGGATGTAAGTTTTGTTATGTCATCACATGAAATATAAATCCTTAAGTTTATGGTTGAATGAATGTTTTAGATAGCCGCACATCTTCTCCATATTTACCTAAGTGAATGTTGTTTACATTTACTATGAGTGAAAGACAAAAAGAATCCATAATTATTTCATTGTGTAAAAGTTCCTAGTTTTACGCGCAAGTTTCTAGTTTTATGCGCACAGGTTCGACAAAAATCTTGTTTATTATTTTCTTATATGATATTGCGAGTGATTCGCAATATATTTGTGTCACTATTAATCCTAGGTTATCTCATTGAAAAGTTTTTTGTCATATTCCTAAGATCTTAGACTAGGAAATATAAAGTTATTGTGGGGAAGTGAAAACTTGTTCGCACATGAGTTGGTTGCAACCAAATTCATGTTGCAGTAAAAGCCGGTCGAAGCCAAAGTAAAATTCCTTCGCAAGTGAAGAGTCCATTGCAGTTACTCCATTGCAGTGACTCTCGCGCAGTAATTCTGTTGCGCAGTAGATTCCGTCGCAAGAAAATTGAGTTGCAAGTTTTGAAAAAGTGAAAAGGGAAAAACACAAAGGTTGTGCTACGCGGTAACTCAAGTTAATTGCTGTGGCCGTCATTTTCTCTCAAGAAATATCATAAAGAAGTCAAAGGAAATTTCAAGGATTACACTTTTTTCTTTTACATAATTTCTTATAGGCACCAATGTAGAGAAATGTGAGTTGGCCACTCCTTTTTCCAAAACAAGACATGAACACAATGCATATCTCACATCCTGTAATAAGATGACCTGCAAGAGCTCATCCAACAACAAGAAAAAGTAAAAAAATAAGGATCTCCTTTCTAAATGTTGTTAACGATTTATTTTCATTATCAAGTTCCGGGGAAACAATTATGAAAATAGTGGTATAAACAACTAACTAAAAGAGGAATATTTCGAATATTTCTTCCCCTAACTGATTATGTTGAATGGATTATGCTACATGAGATGAAATTTTAATTTCCCAACGAGGGGTTGGTTATAGAGAATAGTAGTCACTATAGTATACTTTTATTTCCTAATTGATAGTTCTATAATTGAAATATAAAGGAAGACTAATGGAATACCTACTTCTGCTTCTTCATTTTGATGGTTGGTTTTCTTCTCGAGATGAGGAAATGGGACCAAAACAAATCTCTTAATCACGTAGCCAATCTTCCAAACCATGGAGGTAGCCCTGTTTATCCTTGAACCTATTAATTATATGGGTAGAAGTTGGTTTAAGTGTTAGCAGTTCGTAGTGAAATGTCCCCTAACATTGAGAGGTGAGAGGTGAGAGAACATTGTTTCCTGAATTTATTATCATAATTTAAGGGTTATTTATGCAACAAATTTCTTTTCTATTGTTTTATGTTTAGTTATTGTGTACTGTAATATCTTCTTTAATGTAGTTTTAAGTTTCAAGGTTAAAAACACCACAAGTCCTCCATAAATTTTGTATGCTTTTTTTAAGGATAGAGATATTTTCGGACATATTTAAATAAGATAGGGATATGCATTAAGTGGGTAAACATGTGGTTTGGGAAGCATACACACAGAGAATACAAATGCTACTAAGTTACAGTTTTTGGACACCATTGCAACCTCTAATGGTACCCCTTCAAGTAGTACCGCATAAAAAAAACACGTGTATATGGAATATCACCTCCATGTACCCTCAGATATATCAAAAGATCCCTAGGAAGCTTTAAACTGACTATAGATCATTTGATCAGTCATCTTGTTGTTATATTGACATAGAGCGCATCATTGAGGAAGATGAGTCTTTAATACTTGGGTAGTTGAGCAGTATGTTTAAGGGAATGATTGAGCCTTCTTAGTTAAGGCCTTGGTAGATTGGGTTGAGTACTACTATTGGACTCTACAAGTATATCAAAGAGCTATAAATCCTAATAATACCTTGTCCTTGATACCTTTGAATCCCTAATTGACCAACCAGCGAAACTCCTACATCTATGCATCTAGAAGAAATTTGAAAATTTTGTTATTGTAGTGATATTCAATAGGGATTAATACTCCCTCGCTGTAAAATAAAAAAATAAAATTCATGGTATCTATTGCCACAATTATTAAATACCTATAGCAAAAGAATCCTTGCATCTTATTGATTCTTTCGGTATACATCTCTAACAACCCTTTTTGTGTGGGCCCACCAACGCTACATTTGGTGGTGCATCTCAAAAGACTCCTCTTTTTCCATTGGTTGTTTTGAGATAAGATCGTGTTAATACTCTTCATATCTTAAATAATTCCATGGTTCACACCCGCAGTCAAGCAAAAATGGAGAAACCACACAAGAATTCACTCAAGGACACCCCAGATCTCGAATCAATGTTCATGTATTTGAAGAATTCAATTAACCCAGTCAACATCAATATGGCTCAAACCAACATCAATATGGATAACTAGCAAGAACTAATTCATTCCCTCACTCAACATGTGGGACTAGCACCCAAAAAAGAGGATCCATCCGATGAAGCATTTGTGAATGAAAAATAGGGCTCTCACACTCTCTTTCTAGAAACCTAGTTGCCACCCTTTCACGATAACCATTCATGGCACGAATTCCCGAAGGTTGACATAACAAATTTGATGGGTTGGATTACCCAAATGGATTTAACTATTTCTTTCCCTATGGCATTAAGGATTCAATTTTCAAAAGTTTAAAGTGAGGGTCTTATATTTAGACTCATAACGTTGGTAATGGTGGCAATGGCACTAGAAATATTATTGTTGTTAAGTCCCTCTAATCCAATTTATGAAGATCATTCCTGATATTTTCAAAGCGATACTCATTACCTAGGAAGGTCGAAAAAACTACACTAGAGCATTAAACTTTTGGACTATATTACAACATTTGGGTAATTGAGAATCCACATAGATGGTCTCACTGATTTTTTTTTCCAGGAATTCTTCATCAATGGCCTTAAAGAGGAAATTTGATAGCATGTCATTATGTAGCACCCCACAACATGGTTAGAAGCTTGTGATATAACTAGAGAACTTGAAATAGTAATAAACACCCAACCCAAAAGACTTCTAGTCCATACTTGCACTATGTCCCCATGGCTCTTGCTTCGAACAATCCCAGCACATTACCATTAAGAATAAAAAGTTAATTCTTGATGTGATGGCTTAATATAAACACCTCCAAATTTTCTATAATTGCATGATGAAACATAATTTTGAGGGCAGAAATGCAAAGACTAAAATTTATTCCAAAGGTATGTATCCCCACATGAAGACCCAGAAGGAAAAACAATTGAAGGCACTCATAAGGGTGAGTGCAAGCTAATGAGGGTCACTTTTGGCACGTTAGATGCAATAGAAAACTAAAAAATCAGTCATCCCTCAACTTAATTGTATTTTTTGAGATACTTACACAAAATATCTTGCTTTGAGTAAATAAGATTAAATGTACGAAATTGAATCATGTTTCCAAATATATAAGGTTTATCTATTGAAATGTTTTATAACTATGTCAAGTTTCATTTTTTCTAACAGTCACTTTTTACTTTTTAGGCAAATGATAAGGTATATGTTTTTGTGGGTGCAACCTTTGAGGGCCTAAATGATGCTTTTGGAATACAAAAATTTGCAGGCATGTAGAGAATATATAGCACTAGTGCAACGCTATTTTTCAAAATTAAAATTAGTAACTTTTTATTTTTTTATAATTATCTAAGTGATCATTCCTCGAAAATGGTACGTCTTTTGTGGGTGCATCCTTTGAAGGTCTTAATGAAATAATCATGAAATGGTTTTTTTATAGATTTGAGGTCAATCTCTTCTAGTGCACCATATAATTTCTTTCTAAAACGATTAAGAATTGAAAAAGTTATGGAAAAAACACTAACACCATGTTTTTTGAGTTAAGGAGTTAAGACACAATAGAACTTGAAAAAAAATAGGAAAATATAATATTTTTAATAAAAGTTACATAATTAGAATCTGCAGAAAAAATTCTATTTATGTTTAAGATTTCATAAAAAATGATTGTGTTTAGCATACTGTAACGAGTGCGTAAACAACGACTTCTTCATAAAATGGAAGAAATGACCAATTAGCTATGGTTTCATATACCATAGCACAAGTTTGGTATTACTGAAGCAAACTCCAAACCATACACATAGGACTATTGGTGACATGTGAGAAATTCAATTGGCATGTTTAAATTCAAATTACATCTCCCGCCCTCATAGAGTTGGAAAACATGTGTGCGTTATAGAACTACAAAACGTGTGCGCATTATAGAACTACAAAACGTGCATGCGTTATGTAGTTATATAACACGCACACGTTTTGTAGAGCTAAAAATCTAGCACAGTATGTAATATATCAAATGTATGGATAATAGTTTAGAGGGGGTGTGGAAGGTTCAAAGGCCTAGGAGGATGTTGGAAGTTTAGGTTGTTAGTTTTGTACCTAGGGAAGTGTTCCCCTAGTGACTTTTGCCTTAGTCAATTAGAGAGGGGACATAAAGTGACCCTTGCATTAAATCACTTAAGTAAAAGCATTAAATTTGACTTTAGAGCATTAAAGTCACTTTTTGATAAATTTAAGTGGGTGAGTGAAATTAATATTTTAGAAATAAAATATGAGCATTTAATTTCAGCCCTTGATCTAATCTAATCTCCACCATTAGATTAGACTCACCCTAGGGTTTTCTCAAAAAGGCGTGGAAAAGGAATTTTGCCTCACTTTTGCAGATTGAAGTGAGAAGAGAGAGCTAAGAGAAAGAAGAGAGAAAGTTTCCATTTTTCCTGAGCAAGAGGAAAAATTGCAGCACATAAATCGAGGGAAAGGACAGCAGCAAAGAGGGCACAAAAATCGAGGAGAAGATAACAGCATTTATTGCTGGTCCGTATAGTAAAAAAAATTTCCATGCACGAATTTCGAGGTCTGTCCAGTCCATATAGTGGCATGGAAATCGAGGCAGAAAACAAAAAAAACAGAGTTTGATTTTTGTTGTTTGGCACGCAAATCGAGACAGAAATTTATCTTCCAGGTTGAGATAAGTTGGTTTGATATTTTCTGTGTATTGCTGTAAATGATAAACTTCTCTTGAAAAATAAAAATACTCTATATCTAACTAGTTTTCCCCTAGTGGGTTTTTCTAGGGCCATTGACCAAAAATCCTAGTGTTCTGTGTGATTAAATGGCATGCGGATTTTTATTTACTATCACTGAAAAATATTAGTTACAACAGTGTTTTAAGTTTGAAATTTTTTGTTTATTTCCAGCACTTTATTTTTTTGAGAATGTCATAAATAGAGATATAATTTTTACTTAAAACCAGTGGCTAAAAACTAGTGAAAAATCTACATGTTATCAGAGCGGGTTGTGGTAGAAAATTAAATTTTAGCAGTGAGACAATCATTTCTAGAATTCAAAAAAACCTTTGTGATGGTAGTACATTTTTCTGAAACTTGTTATTTGAGAAAATGACTTTCGTGGGGTTGAGAACTAAGGATAGGTTGGATGGGGTAGTGAACTTTGTCTCATGGAAAGCCTGGATTTTACTTGTGCTGAAGGAGAATGAGTTGTGGGAACAAGTAGTTAGAAACACTACAACAAATCCTGTTACTATTCCTCCTTCTATTGATGCAGTATTACTTGCAGCCTTTAATAAGAAGCATATTAAATCCATGAGGATAATCTTAGATGTTGTTAAAGACCATGTTATTCCTCACTTTTCAGTGAAGGATCATGCGCATGAAATGTGGACTGCTTTGACCGGTTTGTTTGCAAGTACTAATGAAAATAGGAAGATGATACTTAGAGAGAAGCTGAAGAACATCAAGATGGTTAAAGGAGAGGCATGTATAACTTATATTACTAGGATATCTCAGGTGAGAGATGAGCTTGTAGCTGTTAGGGTGGCCATTGGTTCTCCTGAGTTAGTGCGGATAGCCGTGAATGGGGTGACTGCACTTGGATGTGTTTGTTCAAGGGTTGGTGGCTAGAGAGAACTTACCATCTTGGGACAGAGTATATGATGACTTTGTTCAAGAGGAGACTTGGAGGGGTTTCTTACAGTGCATTGGCTCTACTAGTAGAGGGGATGAGGAGGATGTGGCATTGACAATGAAGGGGAAGAAGAAGAGCAAGAAGGGTCCTAAGAAGGGTGGAGCCAAGCAGCAACAGGATGGGCAGAAGAAGGATATGAGCACTGTGAAATGATTTGCATGTCACAAGATGGGACACTATGCTGCTACATGTCTGAACAAGAAGAAGAAGCAGTAGGAAGCCACTTCAGCTGAGATCAATGATTTTGTAGCTAGATTTCAGAGTGAGTTTTCACTATGCACTGGGCATGTTGAGAGAGAGATCATCCATTATCACCAATGCCGATGTTGACAAACAGAGCGATTTTTCCTGTGTGACAAACCATTCATCCAGTGCATCTACTTCCAGCACTTGGTACATAGATAGTGGAGCCTCGAGCCACATGACAGGTGCTTGTGAGATGTTCTTCGAGCTTTCACAGGTAGAGACAGATGTGGAAGTTGTGTTGGGAGATGACTCAGTAGTCAGTGCAGTTGGATGTGGGACCATTACATTTCAGAGGGAGTCCATGAGTCCCATGGTATTGTAGGATTTATTGTATGTGCATGGGCTGAAGAAGAACCTAGTGTCAGTTTCCATGATCAAGGATTAGGGTCTTGGGGTGTCTTTCATTGATGGACATGTGCATATGTTTCCCAAGACTACAGGACCATCTGCTTCAGTTTCCATTTGAGAGAGATGTGGGAAACTGTATAGGATCTTGTTTCACCCGTAGCATGCTTTAGCACATAGTAGTAGCAGTGAGTTGTGTGAGCTTTGGTATAGGAGGATGGCTCACTTGCATCATCCAGCCTTGGGGTTGTTGAGGCACATGGTGACAGGTTTACCATAGTTCAACACAGGGCAGAGTGATGTGTGTAGGGGGTGTGATTTGGGAAAGTACACAAGACTTCTTTTCCGAGCAGTTATAGCAGGTCAGCGGGTAATCTTGACTTGATACATTCAGACTTATGTGGACCTATGTCTTCTGTGTCCTTGAGAGGGTACGAGTATTATGTGACATTCATTGATGACCATTCCAGGAAGAATTGGATCTACTTTTTGAAGAGCAAGAAGTCTGAGGAATTCTTGTAGAGGTTCCAAGAGTTCAAAGCTCTTATGAAGAACCAAACAGGGAGAAAGATCCTAATCTTGATATCGGATAATAGGGGTGAGTATACCTCCAAGGAGTTTGATGGATTTTGCAGATAGGAGGGAATTAGGAGACAGTTTATAGTTCTGTATACTCTAGAGAAGAATGGAGTAGTAGAGAGGAAGAACAGGTCCATTATTGGAGCATCCTGAGCTATGTTACATGACTAGTCACTTCCTTTCTTTCTCTCGGCTGAGGCTTGCAGCACCGTTGTATGTCTTCAGAATAGGAGTCTCCATCAGGGAGTGGGGAATATGACACCTAAGGAGTGGTTTTCAGGAAAGAAGCCTGAAGTTTTCCATTTTCATATATTTGGTAGTCTAACTTACTCTCATGTCCCTTCAGAGAAGAGGAGAAGGTTGGATCCCACTGCAGAGAAGGGCATATTTGTGGGTTGTGATGATACTACAAAGGCTTTGTGTATTTATCTTCCCTCTCAGAGGAAAGTGGTGGTGAGAAGGGATGTGAAGTTTGAGGAGGAGCGAGCATTCAAGAGGTCAAGAGAGTCAGAGTAGGGAGAGTAGCAGGTCCCTGCACCTCAGGTTGTGGCACAGGTTACATCTACACAGTAGTCAGGATCACAGGTTTCCTAGGTTATAGGACCATAGAGTGTTGGCACAAGTTCACTAGGTTCAGTGGTTAGGCTAGCAGGGTCATCAGGGATAGGTGATGGGTCTACTATTACAGGTACACCTTACAGGGGATCGAGATTAGGATGGAGATCAGGATTACAGGGTACACTTGGTGTTGGCACACCAACTTGAGGTTCACAGGTGATTGGGGATTCTAGCTCTGGTAGCTCTTCAGATGAGGACAGGCCAGTGTGGGAAGAACATTCAGGGAAGAAGAATCCTAAGTGGCTTCGAGAGACCTTGAAGGATGCCTTAAAGGCTGGGACACCCAGCAACAAGGTGAGAGCTATCAAGATTCTTGACAGATTGGGCATGGTGTTGGTGGCTTGTACACGAGATTCTGAGCCTTCTACTTTTGAGGAGGCCTCCCAGCATTTGGTATGGAGAGATGCCATGATAGATGAGTACCATTCCATCATGAAGAATGATGTATGGGATATTGTTTCGAGATCGAAGGTGAAGTCAGTGGTGACTTCTCGTTGGCTTTACAAGCTGATGCATGTAGCAGATGGGAGTGTGGAGAAGTACAAAGCCAGGTTTGTAGCGCGGGGGTTTTCATAGGTTGAGGGCATTGATTATGATGAGAATTTTGCACTGGTTTCTCAATATACTTCTATCAGAAGCTTGATCTCCATTGTAACGGAAATGGGTTGGAATATCCATCAGATGGATGTGAATACCGCATTTCTCAATGGCATCATATAGGAGGAGATTTACATTGAGAATCCTCATGGCTTTGAGATACATGACAGAGAGACACATGTATGCAGGTTGAAGAAGGCCCTTTACAGGCTGAAGCAAGCTCGAAGAGCTTGGTACTCTAGGATTGATTCTTACTTGCAGAGTATGGGGTTTCAGAAGAGTGAAGCAGATCCGAATATCTACTTCATCATGGTTGGATATGATCCACTTGTTCTTCTGCTATATGTTGATGACTTGTTTATCAAAAGGAGATAGAGACCCATTGTAGCTTGCAAGAAGGATCTTGTAGCAGAGTACGAGATGACTGATATTGGGTTGATGCATTATTTTTTGGGATTGGAGGTTTGGCAGGAACCTGGACATATTTTCCTGGGGCAGGGAAAGTATGCGGTTGATATTTTGAGGAGATTCAGGATTGAGGATTTCAGGGCTATGTCGACATCTATGATCACCAACTAGAAGAAGCTTCATGCTTCTGAGGGAGAGTTGTTGGACCCTACTTTATATCGTCAACTTATCGGGTCATTGATGTATCTTGTTAACACTTAGCTAGATTTGTGTTTTGCAGTGAGCACTCTTAGCCAATTCATGGTTGAACCTAGGAGTGTGCATTGGGTCGCTGCAAAACATGTGTTGCGCAATCTTTCAGGGACAATGGATTTTGGTTTGGACTACAGGAGGTCATAGGGGATCAGACTGGTTGGCTACACAGATTCGGATTGGGCAGGCAGTGTGGAAAACCAAAAGAGCACTTCCGAATGTTGTTTCAGTTTGGGCTTGGTAGCAATTTCATGGTTCAGTTGGAAGTAGAAGTCTATTGCATTGAGTACTGTAGAGGCTGAGTAGATGGCAACCAGTTTGGCTAGCTATGAGGCCTTTTGGATTCACAAGTTGATAGTGAATTTATTTGGTCAAGAGCTTAGGCCTATGGTGATTTACTATGAAAATCAGAGTTGCATCCAGCTCTCTGAGAATCTAGTATTTCATGACAAGCCAAAGCACATAGAGATCATATATCATTTCATCCGAGACTATGTTCAGAGAGGATTAGTCATGCTTCAGTATATTTCCACTGATGAGCAAGTAGAAAACATACTGACAAAGTCTTTGGGGAGGGGCAAGTTTGTCTTGTTTAGAGACAAGTTGGGAGTGGTGCAGAACACCTTCCTTGGTAAGAGGGAGTGTTAGTTTTGTACCTAGGGAAGTGTTCCCCTAGTGACTTTTGCCTTAGTCACTTAGAGAGTGGACATAAAGTGACCCTTGCATTAAATGACTTAAGTAAAAGCATTTAATTTGACTTTAGAGCATTAAAGTCACCTCTTGATAAATTTAAGTGGGTGAGTGAAATTAATATTTTAGAAATAAAATATGAGCATTTAATTTCAGCCCTTGATCTAATCTAATCTCCACCATTAGATTAGACTCACCCTAGGGTTTTCTCAAAAAGGCATGGGAAAGGAATTTTGTCTCACTTTTGCAGATTGAAGTGAGAAGAGAGAGCTAAGAGAGAGAAGAGAGAAAGTTTCCATTTTTCTTGAGCAAGAGGAAAAATTGTAGCATGCAAATCAAGGGAAAGGATAGCAGCAAAGAGGGCATGAAAATTGAGGAGAAGACAACAACATTTATTGTTGGTTCGTACAGTCTGTACGGTATGATTTTTGAGGCAGATTTCTGGGCATGATTTTCAAGGAAATTTTTTTTCCTCGAGCATGGATTTCAAGGTTTGTACAGTCCATACCATTCATACAGTTTGTTCGTATAGTTTATACAGTGGCACGGAAATCAAGGCAGAAAATAAAAAAAAAACAAAGTTTAATTTTTGTTGTTTGGCACGCAAATCGAGACAAAAATTTATCTTCTGGGTTGAGATAAGTTGTTTTGATATTTTTTGTGTATTGCTATAAATGATAAACTTCTCCTAAAAAATAGAAATACTCTCTCTCTGGCTGGTTTTCCCCTAGTGGGTTTTTCCAGGGCCATTGGCCAAAATTCCTAGTGTTCTGTGTGATTAAATGGCGTGCTGATTTTTATTTACTGTCACTAAAAAAGATTAATTAAAGCAGTGTTTTAAGTCTATAAAATTTTGTTTATTTCTAGCACTTTATTTTTCTAATAATGTCATAAACAAAGATATAATTTTTACTTAAAACTAGTGGCTGAAAACTAGTTAAAAATCTACACAAGTGGGGATGGTTAATAGTTGAGAGGGGGTGGGGAAGGGTTAAGGGCCTAGGAAGATGTTGGAAGTTCAAGTGGGGATGTTTAATAGTTGAGACAGAGTGAGGAAGGTTAAAGGTCCTAGGAAGATGTTGTAAATTCAATTCGATAAATATTAATGGAATGGGAACATTGTGGGTTACAAGGGTGAAGGGGAGTGGGGATTGAGATAATTATTAGGAGGTGAAGATGTGTTGAATATGTAAAGGGTTAGAATTAGTACATGAGACTTGAGTAATGAAGGGGGATGAGGTGTAGGGGAGGAAGTGGGTGATGGTTTGATGAGAGATAGGATTGGTTAATGGAAAGGTGGATATGGAGTATTAGAGGAGGAATAGGATGTGTTGGAGGAGGGAGGCGAAGGAGAGGGAAATTGAAGACATGGGAATGAGATGTGATAAAATAGAGAACATGGTTCATAATGAGGTAGGGGGTTGAGGAGAAGGGATAATTTGAAAACATAGAAGAAGAAGAGAGAGAGAGAGAGAGAGAGAGAGAGAGAGAGAGAGAGAGAGAGAGAATGCTGTGGAGA
>LPNX010233535.1:66690-130834 GCA_001517045.1 Pseudotsuga menziesii
TGGTGGAGGGAGGGATAGTGAGGGAGGTATAGTGAAGGTGGAGAGAGGATATGAGAGAGAGGGAATGAGGGAGGGACACACACAAACACACACATATATATATAGAGAGAGAAGGGGGTAGGTGTGAGAAACAACGAGAGAGGGGGGAGGGGGGAGAAATAGAGAGAGAGTGATGTAGGGAGGCATAGTGATGGAGGTATAAATAAGGTGGAGAGAGGTTTTGAGATATTGGGAGTGAGGGAGGGACACACACACACACACATAGAGTTAGAGAGAGATAGAGAGAGGGAAGTTGTGTGAGAGAGAAGGGGGAAAGACACACACACATACACATAGAGATAGTGAGAGATGGAAATAAAAAGGCAGGGAGGGCGAGTGAGTAAGGCATAGAGGGATAGTGAGTAAGGCACATGTGTATCCATAGATGCAAAAAGAAAAAAATTTAGGGATCCAGTCTTGGATTTCCTCCTTTGACCATGTTGAGGCCTTAATACCCATATCTATTTCTCAAAACCTCTTAAAGGCATGTCCATATTTTCTTGGAGACCAAACATACCTTGAGTAGGTCATCTATGGTGCTTCAAGGAATCGTTCATTAACATGGGTTCCTCAAATATTCCATTATGGCCTAAGGAACAAGCATATTCCCTCAATCATGTCTCATAGGTTCCATACCTGCTACTCAAAACCACCTAATTCTACTAACATCCATATTCATAGTGCAAATATATCTATGAGATTCCATGTGTGATTTTTTAAGTCATACTTCCTATCCCTAGATGACTAGAAGCTTTAGTGAGGACCTAAGGCCATAGTTTCCTCCCCTCACCATGTCCATGGCCTTGAGATGCATACCTAGTGCTCAACAAATTATGATGGCATGCATATCCTGATTAAGATTCAAATGATTCACTTTCAATGTTATGTGTAGTGGTTGGAGGCATCAATTTTGGCCCTAAATGGTTAACAACTTCCTTTAAGGCGTAAGGACCAAGTGCTTCCCCCTACCCATGTGAAGGGACCTAATATTTGTCCATAGTGCTAAAAATGTTCTAATGGAACTAGTATCCCCATTTCAAGGTAAATGAAGCCATGGAAGTATCTATTGAGGTTGTTAAACACATCATTCTTGGATCTAGATGGATAGAAGCATATTCTAGGGTCTAAGGCCTATGTTTCCTCCTTTATTATGTCTAAGGTCCCAAGACACATACATAGTACTTAGAAACCCATAATGGTTCCCATATCCCCATTCAAAACAAAACTATCAACATGAGAGGTCATCTATGGTGATTCAAGGCGTCGTTCATGGACCTTAAGCCCTAAAAGCTGGTTTATAACCTAAAATTAAAGATTTATGTACCAACCATGATTAACACCTTATCCTCCATAACCAATGCTAAAAAAATACTAATCATGGTCATATCCCAACTTAAAGGTTGAGGATACCCTTAAGATATTGTGTGTGTTTGTTCGAGGTGTTGTTCTGGGCCCTATATGTCTATAGGACTCCTTTAGGGCCTAAGTAATATGTTTCCTCCCTCAACCATGTCTATGGATACATTTCTAGTGATAATATAATTCTAATGCACTCCATATTCTCTCTTAGATAAAAAATATCACATGCAGAGGTCCTATGTGCAGGTTTGATGCCTTTTTGAGGACCTCAAGCCTTAAAAGCTACCTTTAGGACATAATTCTTGAGTTTCATCCCTCAAGCATGCTCAAGGGACTATGAACCATGCTTAGTTCTTAGAAGCACCTAATGGTTTCCATATTACAACACAAAGAAAATTTATGCTCTTAGGAGGTTAGGCATGGTTGTTTGAGATGTTTTTCTTGATGATGCTAAAATATTACTACAGGTCCTAAGTCTTGATGATGCAAACTATTGTTTTTATTCATCTCCCTAGACATTCACTAAAACCATTTTTCATTGTTCTCCATAAAGCATGCATGTTTTGCTTCTCTAAAACGTGTGTGTGTGTTTTTCTTCTCCAAAACGCGTGTGCATTTTTCTTCTCCATAATGCGTGCATTTTTTTATTCTCCATAACATGTACGCCTTTTGTAACTATAAAATGGGTGCACGTTTTTCCTATCCTAACCTACATTTCATATGACATGTTAGGCTCGATATTAACCAAACCAAGAATTACATAACATGAGTGCATTGTGTTTTTATGTATCATGAGCATGTTTCCAAAAAGTAGGATTGCATCTAAAAGGTCCCTCAACTTCTTGCACACACCCATAATCTAGAAGTGGAGGATATTGCTCAACCCATGGAATATGACCACATGTTGAGGAACCCCAAATATCGCTCCATGCCTTCTCATGTTTCTTAATACCCTAGAGATTGAATTTGATTGGATACATCAAGAACCATAGAGTCGTCGTATTAATTAATAGTGGAAACACCCACAATTTTATTCACATGAGAGTGGTAGAAAAATCCCACTATGTCCGACCAATATCAAATTTCAAAATTATGATAGAAAATGGAAGTATGATGAAATGTGGTGTTTGTTGTAAACATGTGAAATCCAAATAGGGACTTGAATGGATTGTGCAACAATTTCCTCATTTTCATTCTTGAGGATAATATTGTCTTGAAGGGGGAGGGAATGTTAGGGTCCTACCCTAACCCCTTTACTTTAGGAGTCATTAAATTAATGTATGTGGCCATCTCTTTTCAATAATATTGAGTAGTTAGTAGTGAACAATTAATTGATGTAAGATCTCTCTATTAATTAAGGCTCACTAGATAGTTGGTACTCATTGATTTTTGGACCAAGTCAAGTAGTTAGGGTTTTGGGATATTGAAAGCCTATTTAAAGAGATAGGAGGATATGGATTGTTTTTCCAAGTATCATTGAATTGGATTTTTTCTCAATTGAAAGGCCGGCCAACCTTAAGAGGTGAGTAAACATTTCTTCATAAATTATCATAACCCAAGGCCCTTTTCTGCAACATCTCTCTTTTATGTTGTCTTGTGTTTGGTTATTCTGCATTATAATTTATAGTTTATTGCATCTTACTTCTTTGTATATCCCATATTTTTTAATTTTCTAGTTTAATTATACCACTTCAAGTTAAATATTGAGGTCTAAGATGTAAGAGTGCATGCCTTCATTTTATTCTACTCAAAACCCATACATTTTTGTGTGTGTGTGTCTATATGTTAGCTAGAAACTTGTGGGAAACTTACTAACTGACAAATAGATCATGCTTATGGGTTGTTTCAAGGAAAGGTGCAAGCATAAGGAAGAGTATCCCAAAAATACTTAAGAAGGATCATATTTGTAGATTTATGAACTAACAATGACTCAATCAATCCAAATCATGTATAACAACAAATTTCCAAATAAAACAAATATGATACCTATATGATCTATAAATCACCTTAATTAATCCAATGATTAGCTCACAAAGATAGATCTCAAATTATTGTTACTACAATGAGCCTATATAGGTCCACACAACTACTATTTTTTGTATTTTTACTAACTCAAAACTTAAAATAAACAACACCATATGGATTTTTTTAACTATTGTTACATAAAAATTAAAAAAAAAGTTAAAAAAATACACATGGGTGACACATGGGAACACCACATATGCAACATTTATACTTGTAAACACAATGTAGAATATCCCAAAAAGGAATGAAGGAACATGCCTTATTTTTAATTAATGGAGAGTACAAGGAAAAATAAAAAGACTATAAATCCTATTAAAGATATATGAGACAATATGATCTCCTAGAGTGCCATTTAGAGTCATTTTACTCCTCTACTCTACATGTTATTTACTCTGTGAAATATCAAACTGCCACAATAGGATCCAAACCCCTTTGTCCACCCCTAATGTTAGGGAGTTAGAATAGAATGATCGTTGTAGAATTATTTAATGAATCACCATACATTATTAAATCTATGTGGGTGAACCATAGTGATGTAGTATGGCTTCCACTTAAAACTTTGCAGAATACTTGGGTGATTACTTCTAGGGGAATAATGTTCTCTTATGGAATGCGTTTGAGTAATATACCCCTATTATAAATATATCAAATTGTAGAGTTAAGGGAGGCTCTGCAAGAAAATATTTCTTGAGGGTAAGGACTTGAAAAATACAATTCTTTGACCCCGAACAAGAGGTTTGAAATGATGTCATATTAACGTGATTTTTAGAATATGACCTAAAGTTACTATTCTATGTCCTAAATTCTAACTTACACATTCCAAAGAATGAATAATGTTATATAGTAACTATGTAGATCATTTTCGATTAATTGGGATTGTCTCTATCCAAAACAATCATAAATAAAAGATGCCAAAGGAAATGACCTCTACCCCTTGATTCTCTCTCAATATTGGTGTTTTACTTTGTAAAGGAAACCGCTCCATGTACAATATTTATTCAGGATTCTCCAATTATTGGCCCCCATATATATACTCAAGATTTTTTTGTTGCTAATAAGAATCACCTCAACATATTCTCCTCAATAATAGAAATGGTTAATGCATGAACAATCATGGCCACTTCTCCTCCACATCTAAACAAGTGACTCCAGGAGACATAGATGTGACACACCCTCATATTATTCCATGATAATGTCCACCAATAACCTTATAATGCTGTCCTCTACATCCTCTACATCCTTCCTAGGACTAGATAAACCACCAAAAGGACACTCAAATTATCCCTCACCATTCTCAACAGCATTGTTGATGTTAACTATGTAAACCTATTTTTTCTAGCTATGTAGTCATATTCACACCTCTTATGCATACTCCATGGCCTTTCCTTCCTCGAAATCTAGAAATCATATCAAACTCAGTCTAACATCAATGACTCGTGCACTTTAAATTGGTGCACTACTAAATGGTAATGTTTAGAATATTCTTGATCCCTATCCTACAAAGTGAAATATTTCACTGTAGAATAAATGATCCATTTTCCATAACCAAGACGATAGTACATCAACACTCAAAAGAAATGTGGATCCTCAAACATCAATTTAGAGTAAAAAGTTACAAAGCCAATTTTACTACAAACTAGGTTCTTAATACCATGTTAACTTGAAAGTGTAGATAACTAAAAATAACTAGTTATGAATCATGTCTAAATTATTCCAATTAATACAGAGCTTCAAAAGATGAGATGGACTTTTGGATGTTAAAATTAGTTATTTCCAATACTCAATCTTGACTTTCTCATGGGTAAATGATTGTAATCAAATAGATTTAAAAATAAATTAAATCCAATACTTAGCCCTCAACTCATAAAAAATATATCATTCCATAATCTTTTGAGCTTAAATTTTTTCTAATGCTTATTCATATATATTTTTTAATAGTGCCAACCTATAACTAGTGGTGAACAATATCCACTCTGCAATGCAGCATTTAATTATTTTGTGTCCAAAATGTGTATCATTGGATCTTATCCAATAATAAATCCAAGGATCCACATCCACCCCCAAAAACATTAAATTTTGTGTTGAAATTTGGATATTGCTTGCCTTAACTTGTAATTTATGAACCTACACCACATTTATCTTTTTCATGCCACCTTTTCGACAAATTAATTATTGCAATTTAGCTTTTTTTCTTCTGTATGAAAGCTCTCAAGGTTATATTCCACGATGGATGAAAAAGATGGAAATTTTATTTTGACATCAGACAACCTATGTGGATTAGTAAACTAGTCACTTTTGAACCTACACCACATTTATCTTTTTCATGCTACCTTTTCGACAAATTAATTATTGCAATTTAGCTTTTTTTCTTCTACATGAAAGATGTCAAGGTTATATTCCGCGATGGATGAAAAATATGGAAATTTGAGGATGAAAAATATGGAAATTTTATTTTGACATCAGACAACATATGTGGACTAGTAGACTAGTGACTCAATGTGCAGAGGATTTTTTTTTCTGCTCCATCCAGGAAAATTAAACAACATGATTAGAAAATGACTACAATCTTGTGACATATTTCTATAGTTTGTTGGTGTTTGGATAATCAGTTATGAAGACTGACAATACCTTTAATGTAACTTAACTTGTATATGCTATGTCTAATGGTTATTCTTGTAAAAACTACAAGTTTATTCTGTGGGTAGTAATGAATCGGCCCACGAAACCTGGAGATGAATAGAGTCTTGTATTAACATTCCATGTGGCGTTCCTTCTTTCTTATTTAAATTGGGTGTCCAAAGGTCAGCACTGTTTTGGTCAAAGACCAAGGGATCAGAGAATTTCTATGAAAAAATGATGGTGTCCAAAGGTCAGACTTACACAGGATATGAAAAAGGGTTTGGACAAGGACTCGATCGGAAACGAAATATTGATACCAAATGAAACAAATAGGAAAATTTTCTTGACTATGAACATAGTTCAATTATAAAATGCCCTTTAAAAAGGAAAATAAGTCAATATCCATAAAGGACAAGTATATCTAACAAATTGTATACTAAATAAGAAAATGTGAGATGATGATACAATGACCACTTGATGATATACTTCTACCATTTACTAGTCGCAATGTATGGTAAGTCATTCCCTTTCAATAGGCCATGTACTTTAGGAGTCCTTTCATTAATTATTATTATTAGTATTAGTATTTATACATCTACATTCATTACTGTTAAATACATATGATTGAAATTCATTTTATGGCATAATTTTATGGTTACCTATTGTTATATAAAAGGACCTCATTGTACTCTATTTCAATGAGAAGATATGGATCAATACAATGTGAGATTTGAAATGTATTTGTGCTCTCATGATGCAAACTCTATGTGAATATCTTAATGGTCGGACTTCTCTATTCCTAACTTCCAAATGAATTATACTACTAGCCTTATATCATAACTCTAGCTCTATGTGTGAATATTTTAATGGCAACACCGCTCTTTTCCTAACATCCAAATGACTAAAACTATCAGTGTTATATCATAACTCTAGCTCTATGTGTCATTTATTACACATTCGGATATAATAAATTGTTGAAAATAGATTTCCCATGTTGTTGAGGTGTTTTCTCTACTATAAACTATGTGTGAAGTCTACATGTCATTGGTGGTTTTTCTCCACATTAACCTTGATGTGCATATTATGTACATGAATTTACTATTGGTTTCTTAAATGGAATAATTTGGACATGATTCACAACTATTTTTTCTAGTAATTTACAATTTATTTTAACATGATATTAAGAACCTATTTAGACATGATTCACAACTAGTATTTTTAGTCATTTACAATTTCTTTTAACATGATAATAAGAACCTATTTAGAAATGATTCACAACTAGTACTTTTAGTCATTTACAATTCCTTTTAACATGATATTAAGAACCTAGTTTGTAGTACCATTGGATTTGTAATTTTTTACTCTAAATTAAGTTTTGAGGATCTGCATTGCTTTTGTGTGTTGGTGTATTGTTGTCTTGGTTGTGGTAAATGGATTAGATACTCTACGGTGAAATATTTCACTATGTAGGAGAGGGATCGAGAATGTTAAAAACATTGTCCATTGGTGTTGCAGCAATTTAGTGTGCATGAGTCATTGATGTTGGATTGAGTTTGATTTGATTTCTATAGGTAGAGGAAGTAAATGCTATGGAGTATGCATAGGAGATGTGAATATAAGTACATGGTTGGAAAAAATGGGGTTACATAGTTGATGTCAACACTGGTGTTGAGAATGGTAAGCACTAACGTTGAGAGTCATTTTGGTGGTCTTCTAGGAATCCTTTGGAGGATGTAAAGGCCAGCATTGTCATGAGATTTGTGGAAATTATCATGGAACAAGATGAGGGTGTGTCACACCTATGTCTCCTAGTCATTTGTTGACATGTGGACGGCAAGTGATCATTATTTTTCATGTATTAGCCATTTCTATTGTTGAGGAGAAGATGATGAGGCCATGGTTATTAGCAAAATAAAATATTGAGTAAATATATGGGGACAAGCATGGGAGAATCCCAAGTTAATATTGTACATGTATTGGTTTCCCTTATGAAGGAAAAAACCAATCTTGAAAGAGAATCAAAGGGTAGTGGTTGTTTCCTATGGAATATTTTATTTATGGCTATTTTGGGTAGCGACAAACCCTAGTTGATCCAAAATGATCTGCATAGTTACTATATAGGATTATCCATTCTTTAGAATTGAGAATATAGAATATGTGACATAGAATGTTAACTTTGGGTCATATTTTAAAAATTGCATTAGCAAGCCATCATTGAAAATACTCTTGTTTGGGGTTAAAGAAGTGTAATTTTCAAGTCCTTGACCTCAAGAAATATTTTCTTATAAACCCTCCCTTAACTCTACAACTTGATATATTTCTAATAGGGACATATTTACTTAAACAAAGTCAATAAGATAATAGTAAGATAATAACCCAAGTATTTTACAAAGGTTTAAGTGAAATCCATTCTAAATATGTATGGCTTACCCACTAGGACTTAGTAATGTATACGGTGAATTCATTACTTATAGAGCGATATTTTTATTCTAAATCCCTAACATTTGTAATGGGAAAATGGGTTTGGCTCTTATTGTGGTGATTTGATCTTTCACAAGGGATAAACATAAAAAGGAGTAAATAACAAGTAGAGTAGAGGAGTAAAATTACTCTATATGGTGCTTTAGCATATCATAGTGTCTCATATCTCTTCAATAATATTTATAATCTTTTATTTTTCCTTATACTCTTCATTTATTAAAAATAAGTCATGTTACATCATTTCTTTTAGGGTAATTGTACATCATGTTTCCAAGTATAAATATAGCAAATATGGTGTTCCAATGTGTGTATTTTTCTACTTTTGTTAGAACTATTTTTTATTTTTTATATCATGATAGTTAAAGAATAGATACATTATTTTTTATTTAAGTAAAGTTAGTAAAAATACAAAAATAGTAGTTGTGTGGTCCAACATAAGCTCATTGTAGAAACGACAGTTTGATATCAATTTTTTGTGAGGTAACCATTGGAGTATCTAAGGTGGTTTATAGATCATATAGGTGTCATATTGTATTATTTGAAAATTTGTTTTTATACATTATTTGGATTGATTGAGTCCTCATCAGTTCATAAATCGACAAATATGATCATTTTTTATCATTTTTAGGGTAATTCTTCCTTATTCTTTCACCTTTCCTTGAAACAACCCATAAGTATTATCTAGTTGTAAGACAACTACTTAGGGGCATCTCTCTCTCTCTCTCTCTCACACACACACACACACACACACACACACACACACACACAAAGAGAGAGAGAGAGAGGGAAAATGTATGGCCTAAATTGAAGGCATCCACTCATACATCCAAGACCTCAACCAGGTCAATAAATTGATGTGGTGTTCCTAACCTTGAAAATTAAATAATGCATGGTGTACAAATATTTATGATGCAATAAACCGAAAATTATAGTATACAATAACCGAGCACAAGACAACAGAAAATATTATATATATATATATATATATATATATATATAGAGAGAGAGAGAGAGAGAGAGAGAGAGAGAGAGAGAGAGAGAGAATGTATGTCCTTTGAGAAGAATAAATTGAAGGCAATCACTCATACATCCAAGACCTCAAACAGGTAAATAAATTGATTTGGTGTTCATAACCTTGAAACTTAAACAATTCATGGTGTACAAATTTTTAGGATGCAATAAACCGAAAATTATTGTGTACAATAACCAAGCACAAGACAATAGAAAAGAGAGCTGTTGCAGAAATAACATGTGTAATATGATACTTTAGGAAGTAATACTTCTAGCTCTTTACATAGGATTTTAATATCCCAAAACCTTGAGGCTACTTTACTTGTTCCAATAATTAATAAGTACTAAATATCTAGTCAACCTTAATTAAAAGAGAGGCCCTTTTTACTTTAATTAGTTGTTCACTGCTAACTACTAGACCTTATTCAAAATACATGGTCGCATACATTACTTTACTAACTCCTAAATTAAGGAGCCTAACATGCCCTCCCCATCCAACTACATCAGTGTCCTCAAGGTTGTAGGTGAGGAAATTGTTGTAGAATCCCTTTAAGCTCCCAAGTGGCATATTCTAGATTCATATATTTCCATTGGTTCAAGAATTCGTTGACTATGAACTTGTACAATTGATGTTCTTTGGTGTTTAATACTACTTCCAACTAGATCCAAATCGATCCTTCCTCATTAATTTTTGGTAACTTGGTTTGTACTTTACAAGTGGATCCAACAATATTTTTGAGGCAAGATACATGAAACATCAGGTGAATATTTGAGTGGTCTAGAAAAAATAGCTAGTAGGTCACCTATCCAATGTGTTGTAGGATCTTATAAGGTCCATAAAATTTTGGGGTAGTTTCTTGTGGTGGTTATGTTTGAGTGATGTCTACTTATAAAGTTGAAATTCAAGAAACACTCAATCCCCATCTACAAATGAATTCCCTAAGAAATTTTGATTCACTTGTTGTTTAATTCTACTTTGAGCCATAATCGAATTTCCCTTAAGCGTGTGGAGAATAGCTTCTTTGGTGTGAAGTGTATTGTTCACTTCCTATATCCAAGAAGCACATAGTTAATAAGAAACCATAGATAAGGTTGTTTATCCATATACTACTTCATATTGGATCATTTTAGTAGCTCCGTGATAAGTGGTATTATACCACCACTCTATAAGAGGAATCCATTTTTCCCATCGGTGTGGCTTCTCTGAAGTAAAGCATCTCAAATATGTTTCTAAATAATTATCCATTGCTACTACTTTACCATATATTTATGGTTGAGAGGTTGTGTTAAGTTTCAATTGGGTACCTTGAAGTTTAAGTAATTGTTGCCGAAATTTGCTTATGAAGGTAGGCTCCTAATCAGAGCTAATGAAAGTGTGCATACCATGTAATTTAAAAATCCTATCCATGAATAGTTTAGCAACTAATGATGTAGTAAAATTGTGTCACAATGCACAAAAGTGGGCATAAAGTTTGAAATACAATAAATGGCTACCTTCATGACTAATTTATTACTATATCTAGGAATCCCTACTATAAAATCCACATAAATATATGTTCATTCAGTGGGTTGGAATTGGAAGTGGATAGAAGGCCCCTAGTGACTTCACCATTCCTCCCTTGTGTCTTTCGCAAGTGTCACAGGATATAAAAAAAGTTTGGATGTTCATGTTCCTTCCCAAAATAATGAGCACTTAATCCTTTCATATTTTTTAAGAAATATTGAGTGACCTGCTAAGGGTGATGAATGCAATTCCTCTAAGATTCTTTGTTTCAAGACTGAATTTGGTACTAGGAAAATGTTCTCTTTATAGTGTGCAATGTATCCCGATTCCATGTATACCCTTAATGTCACATTCCCCAATTTTGCAAAAACAATTTTATATTATTTGAGGAACAATATGTTAAAGTTTATGCTAAGTTGTAAATGATGACCCAGTGGGGTCAAGGATATTTAATGTAAATTCTGAATATTTTATTTATAAATAAATAAAAGACGAGACAACAACTTAGGAGAACTGTTAAAAGAGTGTTTACTAGAGAAATTGGTGGAGGAGACTGGGTGGAGAGAAAACTGACATGTGGTAGCGTCCTCAAACCACTTCCAACTGTTGTAGGTGACAACCTCCCTACATTTGTGGTCATGATTCCCCAAGAAAGTGGAATAAGAGCAGGTGGCTCAATTAATGAAAACTGACCCAAAAGACCTAGGCAATATTTATAAAAATTCCCATTGAAGAGAGCTGAGGCTGCTCATTCTAGAGAAGTGATCATTCAGGGTGAATGAATGTACTTCAGAGAAATTCAATGGAAGGGAAATCTAGAAAGTGTTTGAGGGGATAACTACTGATTGATCTAGTTACAACTTTTAAGCTAAAGATCATACTGCTGAGAGCAGAGTGTTTTATTGAGGTATTGAACTAGTCAGCTGACAGAGGGTTCTACTGTTTTCATGTCAACCAGTTCTCAGCCAAGAAGACCAGGAATAGGCTCGGGGGTCCTGAGGAAGCATTGTTTGAGCGCTCTACAGGAGTTGGTAGGGAGGAACGGCCTCCTAAGTTGTTGTCGTCTTGTCCTCAACAGGTTCTATGCTATTTTATTTACTGTTTAAGTTAAATAAATCTTAGTAATTGCTATATGAATGTTAAAAGTTTAGAGTTTGTGAAATGTTAGATTTAGTATAAATGAAATTGGTTTAGAGAATAGTGAAATAGAATGAAAATAAATTTCTAAACTGTGTTTTTCCCCACCTGGAAACCAAGTCGTACTCTAGCACAGTTAGAATGCTTTAAGTAGATGAAATAATTCTTAAGAGAATGAAAATGGTTATTAGGATTTGAATCTCTAGATAGCAGAGTATAATTTATTTCAATGTTTTAAATATAATGAAAAATAGTGTTATGGTTTAATTGTGTTTACTGTTTAATTAGAGTAACTAAATAAAAATGCAAGAAAAGGAAATAGTAACCTACTTAGAGTTGTAGTAATAGTATACTGATACAAATAAAATTTTATAGAAGATAATAGCGAAGTATATAAATTAACCACACAGTATATCTTTTAAACTATTATCTAAATATTAAAATTATTACTTAATAAAAAACCAAATCACGGTTATGTTTATAAACCCTCTATTTTGAAAAATAAACAGAGTTCTGAAGCTAACCTTCCATTCTTTATAGAGATCTGAATTATTCTAAGATACAGAATAGTAAATAAAAATAAATGTAAATATAAACATTAAATAAAATATAACTAAGAATTACGTATATAGGAGCCAATTATTATTATAAACAGGCTTATAACTTGTGAAAGAAAAACCAGAGGGTCAAAACCCTAACAACTAATTTATCCATTTTACAAATTAGTCTATTTAAAGTTTTAACCATTTATATTTTTTAAACTGTATAAGCAAACTTAACAAGAAGACTATAAATCATTCCTTGGACTATTTACAGTCTTTATCTGAAAATAAACATCTTTTATATAGAGTAAAATAAATATATAATTTACTTTTGTACAAAATTATAACAACACGAGACAGAACTCCAAGATTTACAAAGTATTTCTTTATAAAACCAACTGTATTACATTGTCAGGCCGTAAGGCAAAAACTGAACAAAAATACATATCACAGCTCAAGGGCCGGTAATATCCAGCATAACAGCTAGGGTTTTAAAGTAAACTTGAGGAAACATCATACTAAAACCTCTTAACTAATGAAGAAATAGAAACATAGTTCCAAAACAATGTCTTTCTCCTTCAACAACCCTCATTGCAAGTAGGGAAAAACCCATTTTTGAACTCAAGGCTTACCGGTTGGGGCCATGAGTCCACTGAAGCCGGCCATCGTTTTCATTCCACTGAAGATTGGAGCTGTCATGGGTTCCTGTAACAAACATGTTGCAGAGTATTAGCACAAGGCTCAGCTTTGAAACTTAAAACCCTAACTATAATAATAATTTGACAGAGAGTTTCCATATCAAAAACCAAGTTGTCTTTACCTGCAAGAAGAAGAGTTTTCGAGCAATGAAGAAGCTGTCACCATCTTAGCAATTTACACAGAGGAGTATCCAAACCCCTATGCCAACCCTGGAGTGAAGACAGTGACAACGAGCTTAAGCTTCACAAAGCCGTGACAGGCCACGAGAAGAACAGAACTGAAACTATGGACAAGACAAGAGCCAAACTCACAAACCAATAACCACTCGTGCAATAAGGATTACAACCATGAAGACTCATGACCAAGACTAAGTAATGAGGCTACAAAAATAGGAAACAAAAGCTACGAAGCAAGGAAGCAGAGGAATAGCCTCACATGGCTAATATGAAAATTACACAGAGCAGCACGCAGGCCAGTGAAACCCTTAGAGGCAAATGACAAGCGAATAGGATTTTCCAAGTCTTTTAAGTCACCAATGCATGGACGAGAGCAAACCACGTGCCCTCCAAATCTTTTCAACCACGCAAGGGTCTTGTTTATAGTCCATCTGTGTTTCCAATAATCATTTTATTATTGCAATGATAAAAAAACTAGCTATGTAATCGACTATGGAACGTATTTATATATATAATCACTAATGATAACATAAGACTATATCATTGTAATCGCTGGTATCAAGGTTTGTAATAATAGTTAACAATGATTCTATGTCGTTGATCATAGAATAAGGATGTAAAAACCTTGTCATTGGTACAATCCCAAGGTCGTCCATAGAATAAACATTTTCCAAACAATGATTTGTATGTTTATTTTACTAATCAACTTTAAGATAATTACTTATTATTTAAAGCATAAACCATATCTTTTTCCATCGATGGTTTAAGATTACTTACAATTGCTAATAACTAATATTCATCGTTTGACTATAGAGTAAAGGAGTTTAAACCATGTCAAATAAACAATTCACGAGGCTCAACCATAGGGTAAACTTTTACAAATAATGTTTTGTATGCTCAACTTGCTAATAACAATAATAAGGAATCCTATTATTATTTATATAGCCAATTGTGCTTACTAGGGTTCTAGTATAGTATAGGAATCTTTGTTATAATGTTTATTGATATAGACCTTAGATTAAAAGTTCTAGGTAATGAAATCTACCATAGTAGTTATTATAAACTATAACTTATTATAGTGAGGCAACATTATGATAGTAATTTTTTTGTAAACCATGCACAAGGTTTATAAAGTATAGGAATAACACTGATAAAATATTTACCTATAATTTAGACTTTATACAAGTGGTGGTAAGTAGTAAGATCTCTACAAGATGCAAGTAACAATTAGATTGGTACATTATAAAATAATGTGATATTGTATGTTGTTACAATAATACATGCAACAAGGTGATAATTTAGGTGCTGAAGTTTATAACTTGATGATTGCATTTGTAAATACAAATAACAGGTTAATAATTTCTATGGCTATTAAGGTAGAGACAAAATAGAAACATGTACTCTATTGGAAATCTTACCTTTGAGATTGATAGGAGTACTTTCATAAATAAAAGACAATACATTTAAATATAACATTAGCGTTATAAGCATGTTAAAATAGAAGTAATTGTATGGCGAAGAACTTGAGCTCTAAGCTCACAGTAAGTATCTTTTTTTAGCTAAGTATGATAAAGTTATCAATCTTAATGACTAAACATTGGATAATGTCTTAAAAACAAAGTCTATAGAAGACAGTTACTTTACCTCAACAGAGCTTGCTTCTAAAATAATCAGTTTATTTACTGCCATATTAACATGCAACATAAATAATTCTTGCTACCTTACGAATTAAACTCCTACTTGATCGATTGTTACCTGTTGAACCTGTAAGAACCAGAAGTCCATCTACGTTAGCATAATTCTAAGTAAGCCCAAGTTTTCAAAGATAGATTTCACCTACTTGCCAAAAAGTAAAATTATTAGTAAAGCTAAAAGAAATCTGAATGCAGGTCATTCTTATATACCTTATGAAAATGAAAGCTGTATTAGTTATTGTATTATGAAACTAATTAATACTAATTGTTAAATTGTTTCATTTTTTGCTAACCGCTAGCAGTTAGTAAACTACGTGGTTAGACATTTTATGTTATCTTAAAAATTTTAAATTTTTATGAAATTTTGGTGTTATGACATGTGGTATCAGAGCACAAGGTTCAAACACTAGGCCTTGATGAAGCTCAACTTGCTAATATGAAATGGTGTATTAAATCATTTTGCTGATTTTGTTTTCTTTTAATGTTATTCAACAGAGAAATTTGTTTCTGAGTTTAACGACAGGTATGGAAAGACTGGAGGAATATCCGAAAGAGGAATCTCCCTTTACTGAACAAGAAAACTTACAAAGAGACCCTATACAAAAAGACATAACCACTAATTCCTCAGAACTTTTACAAACAGTAAAATAATTAAAATCTGAAATGGAATCTGTTAAAAAAGAAAATGAGAGGATTCTGAGAGCTCAGGAGGAGCTGAATCAGATCCTAACAAAAAGATTTCAAGCTGAGGGAAGGGGTAAAAGAGTTGATTCAGAAGATATAGGTCACCAACATAAGTATAAAAATATTAAATAGACTAAAAATGAATGCAACTCATCTTCCGAAGTGTTTGGTGATCAACCTAATTTTCATTCTATTAGTGATAGTAGTGAGGATAACCACTATACCAGAAAGAGAAAATACAAACCATATGAAGAAATTTGTAGAGAGTTTAAAAATATCAAACCACCAACCTTTAATGGGGAAACTGAGAAGGGGGAGGAAGCAGAATCCTGGTTATCTGGGATGAAGAAGTACTTTCAAATTTATAACTATTCTAGCCAATTAAAGGCTAGAATGGCTATCTATAATCTTTTTGGGAAAACTGATATATGGTGGCAAGATTTAAAGAGAGTGAAAGGAATAAAAGAGAAGAACATAAATTGGAGTACTTTAAAGAAGTAATTTACAAAGAAATTTTTATTTGAACAGTACTATGAAGAAAGAGCTAAAGAATTCTATGAGCTTAAACTAGGTACAATGACTATGAAAGATTTGAACAATAAGTTTTTGAGTCTGCTTAGGTATGTGCCATACCTTGTGGATGAAAAACCAAAGGTACAACAATTTCTTAGCTGTCTACCTTATCACATAAAGGATAGGATTGAGTATGACAATCCTAAAACTCTGAAGAAGCTATGAGGAAAGCCAATTTCTGTTATGAACAGAATAGGAAAAAGGAGAGTATGGCCAACTGGAAGGCCAAAAAGAATAATAATTATGACCAAAAGAAGAAAGAGTTTGTGCCCAATTGGAATTCTAAAAATAATAAGGCCAAAAATTTGTCTAATAAGAATTTCCAAGAGAATAAGAATAATTCACCAAACAATCAGAATAATCAAAAGAGTAAAGAATCTGCTAATAATCATGGTAATTACACGAAAAAATTTGAATGAAAAGAACCCATAAAGTGTTGGGAGTGTAATGGCCCACATTATGCCTCAGTCTGTCCTAATTGGAAAAGACTATCAGTAATATCCATACAATACAGGAGGATATGACTGTGGGAGATTTAGCGAGGACTATGGCCAGGATCAATGCAACCTTGGAGAATCAACAAGCAGACTATCAAAATTCCATGGTGGAAGTAGAAGGTAAGATAAACCAAACACCCATAGCTATTTTAATTGATCCGGGAGCTAGTTTAAGTTATATTTCACCTATATTGGTAGAAAAATGTAAACTTCCTGTTGAAAAGTTTGTAAGTTCTTGGTTGGTTCAGTTAGCTACTGGTGCAAATAGGAAGGTAACTAGTTTTGTAAAGAATTGTGTAGTAGTTATGGATCAATTTGAAACTTTTGTAAAGCTTAATGTACTACCTCTGGGTTCTTATGACATACTCATTGGTGTGGATTGGTTAGAGCAGCATAGGGTGATTTTGAATTGCTATGACAAAACATTTACTTGTATAAATAATGATGGAAAACCAATAAGCGTAAAGGGAATCCCTAGAAAAACAACTGTAAGGAAGATTTTTGCTTTGCAGCTCAAGAGAGCTATTAGGAAGGGTTGTAAGGCTTATGCAGTAACAGTAACTAATGAGGAAAATATAAATAATACAGATAAATTAAAATTGGAGGATATACCAGTTTTAAAATAGTATGCAAATGTATTTTCGGAAGAAATTCCGGGATTGCCTCCAAAAAGGGAACTCGATTTTACCATTGAGTTGGTACTTGGTGCAGTACCCGGCTCAAAGGCCCCTTATCGGATGAACATACTTGAACCTAATGAACTTAAGTCACAATTAAAAGAACTTATTGACAAGAAGTATATTCAACCAGTGTGTCTCCCTGGGGGGCACCTGCCATCTTCGTTAAGAAAAAGGACGAAACTCTATAACTTTGTATAGATTACCGTCAGTTGAATAAGATGACTATTAAAAATAGATACCCCATTGCCTCACATAGATGATATGTTTGATCAACTACGTGAAGCTACAGTGTTTTCAAAAATTGATTTGTGGTCCGGATATGACAAAGTTAGGATTAAAGATGAAGATATTTTAAGACAGATTTTAGGACTCGTTATGGCCATTACGATTTTGTCGTCATTCCATTCGGGCTAACTAATGCTCCAGCTGTTTTTGTGTGTCTAATGAATAATGTAATGCATAAATATCTAGACAAATTTGTGGTCGTGTTTATCGATGACATCTTAATCTATTTAAAATCTGAAGAAGAACATAAGGAACATTTGAAAATTGTTTTGCAAGAATTACGAGATCATCAACTCTTCGCAAAGTTTAGTAAATGCCATTTCTTTAAGGATAAAATCTAATACTTAGGTCATTTGGTGACTAAGGAAGGAATTTTGGTGGATCTTGAAAAGATAAAGGCGATTGAAGATTGGCCAGTTCCTAAAGACGTAACTGATGTTCGATCCTTCATGGGAATTACCAGTTATTACCAGAGGTTCATTGAAGGGTTTTCGAGTATCGCAAATCCGATAACCTCTCTGTAGAAGAAGGGAAAGAAATTTGATTGGAATCAGAAGTGCGAGGAGAGTTTTAAAAAGTTAAAAAAATTATTAACCAACGCACCTATTTTAAGAATATATGATCCAAATAAAGATTTTGTAGTGTGTACTGACACCTACAATGATGGTTTAGGCAGAGTATTGACTCAAGAAGGGCATGTTATCGCTTATGAATCTAGGAAATTAAAAATTCATGAAAATAATTATGCAACTTATGACTTGGAATTAGCTACTGTCATGCATGCTCTAAATATGTGGTGTCATCATTTAATTGGAAGAAAATTTATTCTAATGACAGATAATAAAGGACTAAAATATCTGCTAGATCAACCTAATCTAAATGCTAGACAAGCTAGGTGGCTAGCTTTTCTAAGTGAGTATGATTTTGAAATTCAACACATTAAAGGGAAAGAAAATAAAGTTGTTGATGCATTAAGTAGAAATGAAAGGCTAAAATTTCCAGTAGTTATCAGCACTTATACAACAGATCTGGAAGAACAACTTAAAGCAGGGTTAGAACAAGATGAAATTTACCAAAAATTACAAGTAAAAGCAAAAGAAAATCCAACATAAAGTTTAAGTAAAGGGTATAGCTTGAATGAAAAAGGATTTTTACTGTATAAAGACAGAATGTATGTACCTAATGTACCTAAATTTAAGTTATTAATTTTATATGAAATCCATAAAACTCCATACTCAGGCCATCCGGGTTATCAGAAGACTATAACTATGTTAAGAAAAGAATATTTTTGGCCAAATATGAAGACTGAACTGGCAGAATATATCGCTAGATGTTTTGAATGTCAGCAAGTAAAAACTGAACATCAACACCCAGCTGGATTACTTCAGCCATTGTCCATTCCTAGCTAGAAATGGGAGATAATTAGTCTTAATTTTATTACTGGACTGCCTAAAAATCAGAATTTAAATGATTCTATAATGGTAGTAGTTGACAAATTGAGTAAAGCATCTCATTTTATACCTATAAAAACTACGTATAAAGCTGCAAACATAGCTGATATCTTTTTAAAGAAAATTTTCTGACTGCATGGGATACCGAAAGTTATAATCTCAGATAGAGACCCTAAATTTACAGGTAACTTTTGGAAATCTCTGTTTAAAAGATTAAATACTACACTAAATTTTAGTACTTCGTTCCTGTTGGTGCCTGGAAATTCGCAGGCGACAACAGTAAGGGATTCTCCCCAATCAACGTTCCCAACTAGCCCGTTGACTGTTTGGTGTAGGCAGTCCATCCGGTTTGCGGTCTGGCTACCGTAGGTCAAGGTAACAAAAACAAAGATTTACCGGTTGCGGCCCGGTCAACCAAGTTTTTGTATTTTTTGACTTAGAAGATGAAATGAAAGTGCCTAACTAAATGCAAGGTGATCAGAATGCAAGGAGCTGTCACAATGTGATGCACAGGTTCTTACCTCTCGTCTTAGACTCACATGCATCCAAATCACATACAATAAGAAATAACTTAAATATTTAATCTATCCCTAGGGAGCAATGTTATCATTCGTTAGTGAGTAATACATTTCGTACATGCATTATGAACAGTTACAGACAACTGATACTTCATTCAAAACACATGAACAATTACATATACTTAAACAACCAGATAGCCGATTATTTTACGAACAACGTTTATTACTCACAGTGGAAGAAATCCTAAAGATACTGAAGAACATTTAACAAGAACATAGGTTCAGGAAATTAAACACTCTCACAGTAAATGAAACATAGATGAAAACGAAATAGTTCCTCTTCAACATTATTCATTGAGTCGCATTGATACATTCCACATTTCACTCTCTCCAGCAGGCAAAATTGCAGTTTCCTTTGCAAAATGAAGTAGTTCCTCTTACAAGTAAACATTACAAAATTTTATAGGGAAAAAACCCCTTCTAAGCTCTCTCTCCCCCCTATTTAACTATAGACCTCTATCTTCTGGGATATCCCCCGACGTATGACTTTTTCGTTCCCCAACGCTTCATATCCTTCGGTTCTGTCTTTTCTTGCATACTCATGATTGGTTAAGTAACTACTGTATCCTTCGGGCTCGCGCTTTCATTGTCTTCGAAGTGTTTTTGGTCATACCACCATGAACGGTCCGCTTCCCTTCTTGCCGTGGTAGTTTCATCATTTTCCAGGATTTCACCTGCAATCAACAATGAGAGCCATTCATTGGAAAACATAACTGCAAAAAATAATGCAAACTGAAAATAACACTCCATAGGAAATGACTGGGTGCTTCTCTATAATCGACAAGAGGATGGATTAAGTCTTTTGGGAGGGAATATTATAAATCGGCAGTAGGCAAGGTTTGGGCATCGAACGCTAAACCACTTTCTCGGCCGCAATGGCAGATGGGTAAAGACTTCAGGCATGCGACGGAATGGGGTGGAAAAAATAAGTCGGAAGTCAGAAGGCTTTGACGTCAGAATCGAAAAGGATTCCACGGTCGCAACTACGGATGATGAAAAGATAAAGTCACGCGATGGACATCAGGGAGCGGATCGCTTCTCATTTCGACAGCTAGACCGCTTTGAGCGCCGCAACGGCGGACGAGACAAAGATTACAGACCCCGATTCAACATAGAAAAATGCCAAAAAAAAAGAACTAAGTAATGAAAAACTCAAAACATCAACGGTCCAGCTGATTCGCCTCAGAGAAAGTGGGCAACTGATCAGACGGGTTTCTGGCTAGCAGGCCACATTCAATTCTGCGACCAACAACCAAATCTAAAAACATGCATCCTCTAGAAATAGGCCGCACAATAATCATTAGCATCCAACAAAGCTAAAGCAAGACCAAACCTTCATGGATCAAACGGAGTCAGAGCAGCTTTAAACGGAAAGGAGGGGTCCCAAAATTTAAGAGATTTGGGGAGAAAAGTTGCAGCAGCAACAACTGGCGATTACCTGGTGAACCCAAATCTCTGGGTGATTAACCTTTGAGTGACAGACTATTTAACAGCAAAAGAATCATATTGAATTCTTCCAGCAATATGGATTTCTCAAATGACCAAAGTGTGTACCCTTGATCATTGATGGCAGTCTAATTAGGGAGAGTGGAAACCAAAATCGTCAAGTCCAGATAACTATGCTGAGGCCGGAGGATGAATTTCATTATTACCTTTGTCTTCAGGTAGCTAAAATATTTGGACACCATAGGATTGGAGCATATGGTAAACAGAAATATTCGTTTGTTCCTCATCCCCATGCCATTTTCACACTTGTCTTGTGCTTTCGGACAAAAATTTTGTCCTATTTCATATGAATTTGCTCACATGGATTTCTTACTGAATTTTGATTCAGGATCCTCTATCCCATAGTGTCCTTTTGTGTGAGTGGTGTACTTCAAGTCTCAGCTCACGGATGGAGAGGATCTTTTGGCAATTCAGCACTTATGATTCAGCTCCTGCTTTGATTTATGATGCTTTCCTCAGAGTTTTTGACTCTTTATTTGCCTTTTGGCATTTGTTTCTTGGCATGGGATCATTTATATTTAATACACTATTCACTTTGCTCCTTTCCATGGGTCCTTTGCTGTTGCTCCTTAGAACATTTCAAATGTGACGTGGATGGAGCCTCGACATAGTACCCCAGACTCCTCGAATCTGGTTTATTTCACAGGGGTTAAGCAGGACTTCAATGCACACAGAGTTCTTCGAAAAAAATGCTATACTGGGAGAAATTCTTTCATATAAATTAGCAATACACAGTATGACACCAAAACGTTTATCAAACCCAAAAATTTTGGATTTATTCCATGCAATTGTAGGTTTGCTCCCTTTATTGAAATCAACGAAACAAGCTAGAACGAAATCAACAAAAGAAAACTAGAAACATGACTCAAAAGACAGCCGGGCGGATTATTTATGTACAAGACAGAAAAAAAAAATCAGACAGACTCAGGAAAAATAAGGTTTGAGAACCAAACTATTTATTGGTAGGTTCTCCTCCCACCCCTGCAGATCTTGCAACTTGTAGGTAGAAGGACCAAGCTTGGCTGCAATTTGAAAAGGGCCTACCCACAACTGCTGGAATTTGGTATGCTTTCCTTTATCATCATGGGGGTGGTCCCATTTGAGGACTAAGTCTCCCACTTCAAAGTATTTTGTCCCAGCTTTATGCTTGTCAAACCATCTCTTAACTGACTCTTGTTGCTGCTTAAACCATTCTTTGGCTTTCGACCTGGCTTCTTCAGCTTTCAGGAGATTATATATTCTTATTTGTAAAACTTCATCATTCGACCCCCTAGACTCCTAAGCTAGAATGGAAGACGGCAGCATGATATTGGGAGGAAGGATGGCCTATTTACCGTAGACAAGGGTATATGGGGACACTCCAATTGCAGACTTGGGGGTGACTCTATCAGCCCAAAGGGAATTTGGTAAGGCTGAGTGCCAACTCCTCTGGTTTTCTATTACAGTCTTCTTCAAAATTCTAATGAGGTTTTTATTAGAGGATTCAGCCAGGCCATTCCCTTGCGGATAGTAATTAGCAGAATAATGCAATTTTATCCCTTTGTCATGAGAAAATGCAGTCAATTTAATTGATGAAAAGTATTTAGCATTATCAAATACTAATGAAACTGGAACTCCAAACCTGGTCATGATATGATCTTGTAGGAAGCTGATGACTTCGTCTTCATTTATCTTGCGCAGTGGGATAGCTTCGACCCAGCGAGTGAAATAATCAGTTGCAGTAAGAATGTACTTGTGCTGCAGGGACGAATTTGGCTTTATTTCTCCAATAATGTCCAGCCCCCATTGCTCGAATGGTTCCGTGATCATCACAGGCTTTAGGGGCACTGCTGCTTTAGGCTATCTTCCACCACACCTTTGGAAAATATCACACTTTCTGACGTGTGTGTGTGCATCCTTGAAGAGTGTAGGCCAATAATAACCAGCTCTGAGGACCTTGTGGGCTGCAGTGTCCCCTGAATAATGTCCCCCAGCCGGACCATCATGCAATTCAGACATTACTTTCTTAGCATCTTCTTTCTCCAAGCCTCTCAGAAGGACTCCATCGTAGTTTTTTCTGAAAAGTATTCCTTCAACAAGTTGATAGGAGGCTTATTTAAGACACAACGCTCTTCTTTGCTTGGAATTCCAATGCTCTGGAAGCATCCCTGACTGTAAGTAATGTACAAGGTCTCTATACCAAGACTCGGGAGCGGTAAACAAAGGGCATACATCCATTACATGTAATTCAGCATCATCTTCCCAGGCTTGTTCTTCATTGTTCCCACTTTTAGTCATCAATTTGCATAACCCTTGACCTTTGACTATAAAGGCTAGCTTGAATTCAAGGTCGTACTCTTGAAGAGCTGTTACCCAGTTGCCCCTCCTTTCTCCTAACTCTTTCTGTATGAGAAGGGATCTTACAGTTGTGTAGGGGACTATTACCTTGGTTCGATTCTTTAATATATAAGGCCTGAATTGCTTCACTGCCTTGAACACTGCATAAGCTTGCTTATCAATGGCCGGGTAATTTAACTCAGCCCCCTGCAGACCAGTACTCATAAAGGCGATTGGGAATTCATCCCCCCCATCTTCCTTTTGCGTGAGTACAGCTTCCAGCGAATCATCGGATGCAAATGTATACATAATAAAGTCTTTATCAAAGTCAGGGATTTTCAAGGAGGGAGCGTGTGCAACAGCAGTTTTAATTTTGCTGAAAGCGTCCTTCTCAATATCATTCCACTTAAATTGTGCATTTTGTTTGACCATCTGCTGTAGTGGTTTGACAGTCTGAGTGAAATTAGGCACAAACCTTCGTACAAAATTTATGGTTCCCATAAACGATTACATTCCTTTTTTATTATGGGGCATGGGAATTTGTTCAATGGCCTTAACTCTTTCTGGGTCTATAGATATACCCTTCTTTGAAACTATGTGCCCCAATAACTTGCCCTCAGTGATGGCGAACACGCACTTCATAGGATTGAGGGAGATGCCATATTTCTGACAGCGTTCGAAAATTTGCTCTAGGTGAAAATCGTGCTCTCCTCTTTTATTCGAAAATATTGTAATGTCATCAAGGTACACCACAGTGCTTCGTCCAATTAACCCACGGAAATCTATGTCCATAGCTCTCTGAAATGTCACTCCAGCATTAATAAGTCCAAATGGAATCCTTCTACAGGCAAAAGTTCCCCATTTTGTCCTAAACGTCGTCTTTAATCTGTCTTCTTCGGCTACCAACACTTGATTGTAGCCAAAGAACCCGTCTAATAATGAAAACAGTTCAGAACCTGAAACCATTTGCAGCAGCTGCTCCATGGGTGGCACAGGATAGTTATCTTTATCCGATGCATGGTTCAAGTTCCTAAAATCTACACACAGTCTGATTTCTCCTGACTTCTTTCTAACCGGTACCATATTTGATACCCACTCGGAGTGTCTGACTTTAAAAATGATTCTAGCATCCAACAATTTCTTTACCTCACTCTGAATCAGTGGTTCTAGTTTTGGATGCATTTTCCTCAAGGGCTGCTGATATGGCTTGACTCCCGCCTTGATGGGAACAATGTGCTTGATGATGCTGGTATCATATGTCTTTAACTCTTGGTACGTCCAGGCAAAGAAATCTTTGTATTGTTTAAATAGACTGATAAACTTGTCTCTTTCTGTCGGCAAACAACATTTGCCGAGATTCACGAACTTAGGTTCCGTTTCAGTCCCCAAATTTATCCGCTCGAACTGTAGAGTTGAGCTGTGAGTCTTCATGTTGGTGGGTCTCCTAAATTTTTCATTCAAGTCAAACATCTTTTCTAATGTTCTGACCCCTTTAGGGATGAAATTATCAAATTTCATCTCGGCCTGGTGTTCTTCATCATCAATAATCGCTCCTTTGAATACCTCGTCATTTGTTAAACATTCTATAATTTGCTGGTCATCATCGAACACACGTAGGTTGGTAATCATATCAGGTACTGAAGGCCTGAAAAGCAATTCAACAGTACATCGATTATTTGAGGGTACAAGCCTAGCGGCCGAAGTAGCTAATAAGTCTACTGCTGCGTTTTTAATTCTTGGGATTGAAATAATGTTGAATGCATTAAAACATTTAAGAAGGTCCCATACCTCATTCTGGTAAGCTTTTAAGTGGGGGGAAACACAGTGGATTTGATTCCGGATTTGTTTCACAATAATTTTAGAATCCCCAAAAACTTTTAAATTACTTAACTTCAAGTCAATCGCTTTTTTGAGTCCCTGCACCAGTGCTTCATACTCAGCTGTATTATTAGTACATTCAAACTCTAATATACATGAAAGGAAATGTTTATTCTTCTGTGGGTCAATTAGGATACAGCCGGCCCCTGACCCTTCTAATGTCTTAGAGCCATCGAAAAATAAAGTCCAAAAATCATTATATACTAAAAATGAGTCTACTCCTACTGCTAAGTCTACTATTTTATAATCAATCTCGCCAGCCTGCGAGAATCGAAAGAGATCAGGCTGGGTATCAGATGGGTTGCTGGCTTCTTCTACTCGATAATTCCCTGGTTCCAACTCAAGAAAATAATTCCGCAATACAAAATCCACAGGTATATTCTTCTCATCCAGTTGGGTAACATTATACTTCATGTGGGGTTCTCTTAGAATCTTGATCTGGTTCGAACTCCCCTTGTATGGAAACCACAGGTGCGACCAATCTGAAGCAAAATATCCATTTAATTTGGCTGACCAATCTCTACTCAGGACCAGACCGTAAGCGTCTAGTATATCAGCCACTATGATGTTAATAACTTGGCATACTTTGTCATTGGATGCCAGACGGATTAGGACGTCTTTCATCTCACCAATTACCTTAACGTTTGTCCTATCCAACTGAACCACCCTCCACATGGTTGGCTTTGGCTGCCCATTTATCTTCTTACATACTAATATGGGCATGACATTAATGGACGCCCCCGAATCTACCAAACAATTGTGCACGTTATGATTAAATATTTCAAACGTTAGGAGGAAAGGTAGATGCTTAGATTTAGACTCACCTCCAACGCTGGTTTCTCCAATTTCTTCTTCGTCCTGAGGTTGATTGTCAGTGGGTAGCTTGCCATCTGATGCTTCAAGTGCTTACAACAATCTCTCTTTTTGATGGGGCACTTTGCACATTTCGAATAGTGGAACATTCGCTTTTACCTTTTTCAAATCCTCCACAATGTCATAATTCATTGGCTGTCCAATTGGATGTGGTTTTTCAGCATTTCCTTCACTTGGCTTGGCTGTTGTATCATCCTGTCTAGGACTTTGGCTGGTAATCGTGGATTCTAGAATCTTATTAGCCAAGGCTTTATTTTGAAACTTCTTCTTAACATTTCTCTGCGGCCTTTTGATCTTTGGAAGAATAAGACTGTCGTCCCTAACTGCTCCTTGGCTTCTTGTGGCCACGTTGGTCTCCTTAACGCCCTGGTATCCCTAAGTGTTTCCTTCTTCAGCATCAAATAATGAGACTGAATTCCATAATGCCAAGGTCTCCTTTTCCTGATCTTCATTAGACGTAGAGGCAGAATTTTCTTTCCTTTCTTCATCTCCCTCTTCTGTTAACCTAGAATCCAACAGTTGATTCATCACTAGCGTCATAGAGTTTATCCATTGTGGAAATTTTTTTCCAGAGTGTGGTTGTTGGTGGAAAGTGCAGAAATTATCCATGCCGACCTCTGTTAGATTCATGGACGCAACATTGTGAGGAGGAGGATTAGAATGATCCTTATCCTCTCTTTTCTTATAATATGGCTTATAAAACCTTTGTGCCTCCTTTTCTTTTTCCATATCTATGATCTTGTTGGAAAGCTTCTGCATCATCTTGGCCATATTTTCTAGATCTGGCGACTTTTCTTCCTTAGGATTAGCAAACAATAAGGATTTTCTCCCTGCACCTTTCTCTTCTGATTGTTCCGGATAATCTTCAATACTTTCTCTTTCCGCTTCCACCACTTCTGCCTCTTCATAGGTCTCTGTCAGAGTAGGCTTGGCCCTACCTTTCGCGAACATGGCCAAATCAGGACCCAAAGATGAAGTATAATACTCAATCAGTACCTTGTCTGAAGGCTTATCTGTTTCAGAGAAGTTCTTAAGATATGCTGCAAACCTTTGTGTGAAACTGTGCACTTTTTTCCTTTTCTCTTTCTTTAATGCACATAGTCCTTTCATAAGGGTAGCATGAGTCTTTTGGGTCATATACTTACTTCTGAAAATACTCTCAAAGGTGTTCCAGCCCGGAATCGAGTTAGCAGGCAACCCAAAATACCATGAAGCTGCAGCTCCTTTAAGTGTATGTGGGAAAAGTCGACATACTACATCTTCATGCTCCCCAACCCTTAAACCCTCTATTGCCAAGTAGAAACTCTACAGATGATCATCCACTAGGATCTTCTCATTGGGGTCAAATTTAGGTAGCAATTTTTCGAAGGATTGGGGTAAGTCATGTAATGGAGGTGTTAGATTTAGAGGTGATCTGGCTCTCCATGCAGGTGGTGGATTTGGTGGGTTGGGGGGTTGGTTTGCATTAACGCCAGCCATGATTCAGGGGTGAGCCAACAGGAGTTTGAGCAGGAGAATTGTAAGGGGTATCTGGGCCTTCTTGGTTCAAAGGTAATTCAACCTCCTGCAGAGCAGTCTCTGCAAGTTCTTCCCAGTCTCCAACCAACATTGAATCTTCTGCTATAGGACGGTCTTTCTTCTTGTATTCTCTTCTAGGTAAGTCAGGTATAATTGGAAACCCTCCAAGCTTCTTTACATATTCCCGGGTGTGTCTTCTTAGGTCGTTAACTACTTCATTACCAACAGCATATAGATGTTCTCTGTTTTCTTCCGGGATTGAATTATGGAACCCACTTCTTTCGGAACTATCACCTGTGGAAAATTCTCGGAAAACAGGTTTCCTTGGCCAGCCATGCACTGGCGGCCCTCCTTCTAGTGCCAAAACTGTTGGGGCCTGGAAATTCGCATGTGACAATAGTAAGGGATTCTCCCTAATCAATGTTCCCAACTAGCCCGTTGACTGTTTGGTGTAGGGAATCCGTCTGGTTTGCGGTCCGACTACCGTAGGTCAAGGTAACAAGAACAAAGATTTACCGATTGCGGCCTGGTCCACCGATTTTTTGCATTTTTTGACTTAGAAGATGAAATGCAAGTGCCTAACTAAATGCAAGGTGATCAGAATGCAAGGAGCTGTCACAATGTGATGCGCAGGTTCTTACCTCTCATCTTAGACTCACATGCAGCCAAATCACATACAATAAGAAATAACTTAATATCTAATCTATCCCTAGGGAGCAAGGTTATCATTCATTAGTGAGTAATACATTTCCTACATGCATTATGAACAGTTACAGACAGCTGATAATTCATTCAAAACACATGAACAATTACAGATATTTAAACAACCAGATAGTCGATTATTTTACGAACAACGTTTATTACTCACAGTGGAAGAAATCCTAAAGATACTGAAGAAAATTTAACAAGAACATAGGTTCAGGAAATTAAACACTCTCACAGTAAATGAAACATAGCTGAAAACGAAATAGTTCCTCTTCAACATTATTCATTGAGTTGCATTGATACATTCCACATTTCACTCTCTCCAGCAGGCAAAATTGCAGTTTCCTTTGCAAAACGAGGTAGTTCCTCTTACAAGTAAACATTACAAAATTTTCCAGGGAAAAAACCCCTTTTAAGCTCTCTCTCCCCCCTATTTAACTATAGATCTCTATCTTCTGGGCTGTCCCCCGACGTATGACTTTTTCGTTCCCCAACGCTTCATATCCTTTGGTTCTGTCTTTTCTTGCATACTCATGATTGGTTAAGTAATTGCTATATCCTTCGGACTTGCGCTTTCGTTGTCTTCGAAGTGGTTTTGGTCATACCACCATCAACGGTCTGCTTCCCTTCTTGCCGTGGCAGTTTCATCATTTTCCAGGATTTCACCTGCAATCAACAACGAGAGCCATTCATTGGAAAACATAACTGCAAAAAATAATGTGAACTGAAAATACCATTCCACAAAAAATGACTGGGTGCTTCTCTATAATCGACAAGAGGCTGGATTAAGTCTTTTGGGCAGGAATATTATAAATCGGTAGTAGGCAAGGTTTGGGCATCGGACGCTAAACCACTTTCCTGGCCGCAACAGCGGATGGGTAAAGAATTTAGGCATGCGACGGAACAGGCGGGAAAACATTAAGTCGGAAGTCGGAAATCTTTAACGTTGGAATCGAAAAGGATTCCACGGCCGCAACGGCGGATGATGAAAAGATAAAGTCACGCGATGGACATCGGGGAGTGGATCGCTTCTCATTTCGACAGCTAGACTTCTTTGAGCGCCGCAACGGCGGACAAGACAAATATTACAGCCCCCGATTCAACATAAAAAAAATGCCCCCCAAAAAAAAACTAAGTAATGGAAAACTCAAAACATCAACGGTCCAGCTGATTCGCCTTAGAGAAAGTGGGAAACTAATCAGACGGGTTTCTGGCTAGTAGGCCACATTCAATTATGCGACCAACAACAAAATCTAAAAACATGCATCCTCTGGAAATAGGCCGCACAATAATCATTAGCATCCAACAAAGCTAAAGCAAGACCAAACCTTCATGGATCAAACAGAGTCAAAGCAGCTTTAAACGGAAAGGAGGGGTCCCAAAATTTAAGAGATTTGGGGAGAAAAGTTGCAGCAGCAACAGTTCCATCCTCAAACTGATGGATAGACTGAAAAAGTAAACCAAGTACTGGAATATTTACTGAGAATGTACGTAAAGGACCAGCTAGGTAAATGGGAGGATTATTTGCATCTGGTAGAATTTGATTACAATAATAATTATCAAGATTCAACCACATTTAGTCCTTTCAAAATATTGTATGAAAGGAAGTGTAACACTCCTATCTCTTGGAGTAATCCAGTGGATAGATTAGTATTAGGTCCTGATTTATTGAAAGAAATGGAAGAAATTGTAAAGCAAGTGCAAGGTAATCTGAAAATTGCACAAGATCGACAGAAAAGTCAAGCAGACCTTAAAAGAACTCCAAAAGAGTTTCAGGTAGGTGAACATGTGTTCATCAAGGTGAGACCCAAAAAGAGCTCTCTGAGGTTGGGTAGTTGTGCAAAAATAGCACCTCGTTACTGTGGTCCTTTTGAAATACTGTCTAGGATTGGACAGGTAGCTTATCAGTTAGCCTTACCACTGAATTTAAGAGTTCATAATGTTTTTCACATTTCTGTATTAAAGAAATATGTTCATGATGATACTCATTTTGTTAACTGAAATTATGTACAGGTGGAACCAGAAGGATATTTTCTGGTGGAACCGGACTGTATCCTCGAGCGGAGGGAGATCGCACTTCGGAACCGCACCATTGGTCAGGTGAAGGTGCAATGGAAGAACCTTAGTCTAGAGGAAGCCACCTGGGAATTGGAAAGTCATATGCGGGATGCATATCCAATTCTGTTCCAGGGGGATTCTGAGGACGAGGAAAAAATAACATCGAGGACGATGTTATAATTTAGGGGGTGTGTATGTCACATGCCCCAATTTTACAAAAATAATTTTATATTATTTGAGGAACAATATGTTAAATTTTATGCTAATTTGTAATTGATGACCCAGTGGGTTCAAGGATATTTAATGTAAATTCTAAATATTTTATTTATAAATAAATAAAGGAGGAGACAACATCTTAGGAGAGCTATTAAAAGAGTGTTTACTGGTCGAATTGGTGGAGGAGACTGGGTGGAGAGCAAACTGACTTGTGGCAGCATCCTCAAACCACTTCCAACTGTTGTAGGTGGAAACCTCCCTACATTTGTGGTCATGATTCCCCAAGAAAGTGGAATTAGAGCAGGTGGCTCAATTAATGAAAACTGACCCAAAAGACCTAGGCAATATTTATAAAAATTCCCATTGAAGAGAGCTGAGGCTGCTCATTCTAGAGAAGTGATCATTCAGGGTGAAAGAATGTACTTCAAAGAAATTCAATGGAAGGGAAATCTAGAAATTGTTTGAGGGGATAACTGTTGATTAATCTAGTTGCATCTTTTAAGCTGAAGATCATACTGCTGAGAACAGAGTGTTTTACTGAGGTATTGAACTAGTTAGTTGACATAGAGTTCTACTATTTGCATCTCCACTAGTTCTCAGCCAAGAAGACTAGAAACAGGCTCGAGGGTCCTAAGGAAGCATTGTTTGAGCGCTCTCTAGGAGTTGGTAGGGAGGAACAACCTCCTAAAGTTGTTTTCGTCTTGTCCTCAACAGGTTCTATGTTATTTTATTTATTATTTAAGTTAAATAAATATTAGTAACTGCTATATGAATGTTAAAAGTTCAGAGTTTATGAAATGTTAGATTTAGTATTCTTATTAGATTGGTATAGAAATGAAATTGGTTTAGAGAATAGTGAAATAGAATGAAAATAAATTTCTAAACTGTATTCTTCTCCACCTGGAAACCAAGTCATTCTCTAGCATAGTTAGAATTCTTTAAGTAGATGAAAGAATTCTTAAGAGAATGAAAATGGTTATTAGGATTTGAATATGTAGATAGCAGAGTATAGTTTATTTCAATGTTTTAAATATAATGAAAAACAATGTTATGGTTTAATTGTGTTTACTGTTTACTTAGAGTGACTAAATAAAAATGCAGGAAAAGAAAATAGTAACCTACTTAGAGTTGCAGTAATAGTATACTGATACACATAAAAGTTTATAGAAGATAATAGCTAAGTATATAAATTAACCACACAGTATATCTTTTAAACCATTATCTAAATCTTAAAATTATTACTTAATAAAAAACCAGATTAGGGTTATGTTTATAAACCCTCTATTTTGAAAAATAAACAGAGTTCTAAAGCTAACCTTCCATTCTTTACAGAGCTCTGAATAATTCTAAGATACTTAATAGTAAATAAAAATAAATGTAAATATAAAAATTAAGTAAAATATAACTAAGAATTGCGTATATAGGAGCCAATTATTATTATAAACAGGCTTATAACCTGTGAAAGAAAAACTAGAGGGTCGAAACCCTAACAACTAATTTATCCATTTTACAAATTAGTCTATTTAAAGTTTTAACCATTTATATTTTATTAAATTGTATAAGAAAACTTAACAAGAAGACTATAAATCATGCCTTGGACTGTTTACAGTCTTTATCTGAAAATAAACATCTTTTATACAGAGTAAAATAAATATATAATTTATAGGATTACAAAATTATAACAACACGAGACAGAACTCCAAGATTTACAAAGTCTTTCTTTATAAAACCAACTGTATTACATTGTCGAGCTGTAAGGCAAAAAATGAACAAAAATACATATCACGGCTCAAGAGCCGGTAATACCCAGCATAACAGCTAGGGTTTTAAAGTAAAATGGAGAAAACACAATACTAAAACCTCTTAACTAATGAAGAAACCGAAACAGACTTCCAAAACACTGTGTTTCTCCTTCAACAACCCTCATTGCAAGTAGGGAAAAACCCATTTTTGAACTCAGGGCTTACCAGTTGGGGCCACGAGTCCACTGAAGCCGGTCATCATTTTCATTCCACTGAAGATTGGAGCTGTCATGGGTTTCTGTAACAAACACATTACTGAGTGTTAACACAAGGCTCAGCTTTGAAACTTAAAACCCTAAGTATAATAATAATTTGATAGAGAGTTTCCATATAAAAACCGAGTTGTCTTTACCTGCAAGAAGAAGAGTTGTCGAGTAACGAAGAAGCTATCACCAGCTTAGCAATTTACACAGAGGAGTATCCTAACCCCTATGCCAACCCTGGAGTGAAGACAGTGACAACACGCTTAAGCTTCACAAATCCGTGACAAGCCATGAGAAGAACAAAACTGAAACTATGGATAGGCCGAGAGCCAAACTCATAAACCAATAACCACTCGCATAGTAAGGATTACAACCACGAAGACTCATGACCAAGAATGAGTAATGAGACTACAGCAGCAGCAAACACAAGCTACGGAGCAAGCAAGTAGAGGAACAACCTCACATGGCTGCCATGAAAATTACACAGAGTAGCCCGCAGGCCAGCGAAACCCTCGGAGGAAAATGACAAGCAAATAGGGTTTTCCAAGTCTTTTAAGTCACCAATGCATGGACGAGAGCAAACCACGTGCCCTCCAAATCTTTTCAACCACGCAAGGGTCTTGTCTATAGTCCATCTGCGTTTCCAATAATCATTTTATTATTGCAATGATCAATAAACCAGCTCTGTAATCGACTATGGAATGTATTTATATATATAATCACTAATGATAACATAAGACTATATGATTGTAATCGCTGGTATCAAGGTTTATAATAATAGTTAACAATGATTCTATGTCATTGACCATAGAATAAGGATGTAAAAACCTTTCCATTGGTACAATCCCAAGGTCATTGATAGAATAATTACTTATTATTAAAAGCATAAACCATATCTTTTGCAATCGATGGTTTAAGATTAGTTACAATTGCTAATAACTAATATTCATCGTTTGACTATAGAGTAAAGGAGTTTAAACCATGTCAAATAAACAATTCACGAGGCTCAACCATAGGGTAAACTTTTACAAATAATGTTTTGTATGCTCAACTTGCCAATAACAATAATAAGGAATCCTATCATTATTTATATAGCCAATTGTGCTTACTAGGGTTCTAGTATAGTATAGGAATCTTTGTTATAATGTTTATTGATATAGAACTTAGATTAAAAGTTCTAGGTAATGAAATCTACCATAGTAGTTATTATAAACTATAACTTATTATAGTGAGGCAACATTATAATAGTAATTTTTGTGTAAACCATGCACAAGGTTTATAAAGTATAGGAATAACACTGATAAAGTATTTACCTATAATTTATACTTTATACAAGTGGTGGTAAGTAGTAAGATCTCTACAGGATGCAAGTAACAATTAGATTGATACATTATAAAATAATGTGGTATTGTATGTTGTTACAAAAATACATGCAGCAAGGCGATAATTTAGGTGCTGAAGTTTATAACTTGATGATTGCATTTGTACATACAAATAACAGGTTAATAAGTTCTATGGCTATTAAGGTAGAGACAAAATAGAAACATGTACTCTATTGGAAATCTTACCTTCGAGATTAATAGGAGTACTTTCATAAATAAAAGACAGTACATTTAAATATAACATTAGCATTATAAGCATGTTAAAATAGAAGTAATTGTATGGCGAAGAACTTGAGCTCTAAGCTCACAGTAATTATCTTTTGTTTAGCTAAGTATGATAAAGTTATCAATCTTTATGACTAAACATTGGATATTGTCTTAAAAACAAATTCTATAGACGACAATTACTTTACCTCAGCAGAGCTTGCTTCTAAAATAATCAGTTTATTTACTAGCATATTAACATGCAACATAAATACTTCTTGCTACCTTATGAATTAAACTCCGACTTGATCGATCGTTACCTGTTGAGCTTCTAAGAACCAGCAGTCCATTTGGGTTAGCATAATGCTAAGTAAGCCCAACTTATCAAAGATAGATTTCACTTACTTGCCAAAAAGTAAAATTATTAGTAAAGCTAAAAGAAATATGAATGCAGGTCATTCTTATATACCTTATGACAATGAAAGTTGTATTAGTTATTGTATTATGAAACTTATTAATACTAATTGTTAAACTGTTTTATTTTCCGCTAACCGCTAGCAGTTAGTAAACTGCGTAGCTAGACATTTTATGTTATCTTAAAAATTTTAAATTTTTATGAAATTTTGGGGTTATGACACTTAAGGAGGGTTCATATCTTCCGTAATTTGTTAAAAGATTTTCATTGCGGTATCATCATCCTCAATTTTTAATGCACTTTCTCGAGCAAATCTAGAATAGGTAAAGACGATGCAAAAAGATTCATCCTCTTCATATTGTTGAGACAATGCATCAACCACAACATTTAATCCACCATTTTTATATATAATCTCGTAATCATACCCTTGGGTTTTAATAACCTACTTATGTTTCTCAGGATATGACAACCTTTGTTCAAAGAAATAATTTAAGCTATGATGTCTGATCTTGATATGGAAGTGCCTCCCTATTAAATAAGGGTGTCATGTCTCGAATGCATGAATAGTGGCCATCATCTCTTTTCCATGTGTATATTTTCCCAAATTATGATCACATAATTGCTTACTAATGAAATCGAAAGGGCACCCTTCTTACATCAATATTGATCCAAGTCTTATGCCTTAGGCATCACATTCTAACACAAAATTACTAGTGAAATTAGGAACTACTGATACTGTAGTAGTGCACATGGAATCCTTTAAGGTGAAGAAGTTATTCCCAATTTTGTTGCTCCAGACAAAGGAATTCATTTTGAGCAACATTTGACATTAAGGGGGATGCAATGTCACCATAATTTTTCACAAACTTTATGTAGTAGTTGATTAATCCTAGGAACCTATGCAATCTCTTCAGGGTCTTGGGGTGTGGCCAAATTTGTATAGCCACCACTTTCTTTGGATCCACCCACACTCCATCCTAACTCAAAATCTGACCCAAATATTCATTTCCATTACCCAAAAATCATAGTTGGAATGATTCATGAATAACTAATGGTCCCTAAGTAATATAAAGGAACTATCAACAAGCTCCAAGTGGCATTTCCATTTGGTGTTGTAGATCAAGACATCCTCAAAGAAAACAAACACAAAATTCTGGAGGAAAGGGAAAAAAAGCTTGTTCATGATGCTCTAAAATTTCGAGGGAGAATTGTAAAGGATAAAAGGTATGACTAAGAACTCATAATGACCCTGATGGGTGCAAAATATTTTCCTATGGATGTCATCTTATTTAATCTTGATTTAGCGGTAGCTGGACTAGAAGACTAGTTTAGTGAAGAAAATCACAACATGAAGCTCATCCAGGAGATCATTATTGACCAAAATGGGAAATTTATCCTTGATAGTTAACTTATTAAGAGCCCAAAGATATAGACACATGTGCCAAGTGCCTACTTTTTTCAATACCATAACCACCAGTGAGGAATAAGGGATTGTAATTGAACAAATGATGACAACTGCCAATAATTCCTTAATGATATACTTTTCTATTTCATTATTTTAGGAAAATGGGTGCCATTAAGGGTGTACATTTCGGTGTTTACTTCCGAGAATTAGTGGAATACCATGGTCATGCTGCCCATGAGTCGATTGTAAACCCTTGAGGTCTTTCAGAAACATGTTTATGTCTTGAGAGAACCAACTACAAATAAGGGTGAATATATTGTGGGGTGTGTCCATTACCTAGATGGTATTGAATTGTGCATTAATACATGAGTGGGCTTTCTTCAAAAACTTTTCCATATGGTGGGAGGTGATAATTTCTAGGATTTGAGATTATGCTTATACCATTTCTTAGAGAAGTTGAGATGTAGTCCCTTGAAATCCATGTTCACCAATCCCAATCCATTCTGCCCCTATAATTATATCACAACCACCCATTTCAATAGAGAACATGTATTTTTCACATGGTAGCCACGCATTTGGAGTTTCACATGTTTACAATAAAACCCACATTTCATTGTATCACGGTTTTCTATCATGATTTGGAAATTTGATATCGGTCCGAAATAATAATGGTTTTCTTCTACCACTCTCATGTGAATAAAATTGTGGTTGTTTCCACAGTGAGGGCTACCCACCCCGCTGCAGCCTCTTAAAGAGGATATCAATGGATGGCCCATGTCCCACGACCATCTAACATTGAGGCATGCACATGGTTGTTTTTCATCTAGAAAAGACATCGTGAAACCATAACGCCTGCTGCCACGATATTTTGGGCCATCCGAATCATTCCGCAATGGGATTACAACTTGGTATATACAGTGGTATATACACTAGTGTATATACACATCGTGAAACCATAATGCCTGCTGCCACAATATTTCAGGCCATCCGAGTCATTCCGCAACGGGATTACAACTTAGTATATACAAGTATAATATGCATTCTGTAACGGGATTACAATTTGGTATATACATTATTGTATACACTGGTATATACATTGGTGTATATACTAGTGTAATATTACTAATGTATATAGTGTATATACAAGTATAATATAAAACATTGTAGAAAACCAAGATGACCCGAAATCTTGTGGCAGCAGGCGTTATGGTTTCACAATATCTTTTCCAACTGAAAAACAATAATATGCATGCCTCAATGTTAGATAGCCATGGGACATGAAGCATCCACTGACATTTTCTTTAAGAGACTGCAGGGGGTGGATAGCACTCGCCGTGTTTCCACTATCCATCAATAAATGAATTTATCTAAGTTACTAGGAAACTTAGGGGTACGGGTATGGGGATGGGGACGGGGACGAGTACGCCACTTTTGAAAAAGGGTACTTGGGTATGTCGGGGGTACTATATATGTGTGTGTGTGTGTGTCTGTGTGTGTGTGTGTGTGTGTGTGTGTGTGTGTGATAGTCACATCATATATGCATATAGATTTCTTCATAAATTATGTATCATGATTCATATATATAAATTGATGATTATTTGAAGAGTGAAGATTCAGTTTGAAAATTTGAAACATAAAATTTGATAAATCATAGACTCGGTAGATATCAATTAGAAGACTTGAAGTTACATAAAATTTGATAAATCATTGTACCAGGAAGCTGTAACAGAGAATCAAACTCACACATGAAAGTACACTTGAAATCTTATTTTAAACACCTATTTGTATTGCTGTTAAAGGCAATACAAATTTGAAAATTGCCAAATATATTCCTGCATTGATGTGAGTGTATTTCTCAATATTAAATACATATGTATATTTTTTATGTGCACATTTGGTAGTCAAATTATTTTCTGTGAGTACTGAACACAAAACCATAAAGACATTCATTGTAAATCAATGTAAAATCAATCTACTAGATTTGGACAATATTCAGTGGAATTTGAATAGTGTTGCAAAGTGTTTGACATAAGTCTTGAACCAAACTCCATACTTAGTTAGCAAAATATTAGTTCAGATTTGGTGGGGGGTCATTACATTTTCCCCAAAAAATTGCATTTTATTGAGTCGGTCGTACCCCTAGAGTACCGAAGAGGTATGATGTACCCAAACACGGGGCACGACATACCATTTTGCCTATTTAGGAATTTATGGTTCTTGATGTAGTCGATCAACTTCAATGTACAGGGTGTTGAGAAACATGATAAGGCATGGAGTGAAAATTTGCATTCCTCCCTAGGAGCTTGCAACATGTGGTCCTCGTCCAACAACTCCAGAAGAGCTTCTCCGCTGCCGGTTGATCATGTTATCCATTCGCCACCAGCGATTTATATAACTAAATAAACAAATAAATAAAACGACGCTTCTATGTATCGTCGTCCATGTCCAAACAATTAAAAAGACGATCATTTGATCGGTTAATAATGTTTGTGTTTGTTTGGGATTATGAAATTTGTAACTTGTGCAGTACTCAACTTTTCTTTTCAAGAACCCTAAAGACTATGAAAACATAAATATCACAAATAATATTTTTCATGGCAAAGGTACCAAGAGTGAAAGAAAAGAGGCAGATCAAAAGCAATTTCAAGGATTACACTTTTTTCTGGAATTTCATAGTCACCAATGTAGGGAAATGTGAGCTGGCCACTCCTTTTTCCAAAACAAGACATGAACACAACGAGTTTCTCACATCCTGTAATAAGACGACGTGCAAGAGCTCATCCAACAACAATAAAAAGGGAAAAATTAAGGATCTCCTTTCTATGCTGTTAACGATTTATTTTCATTATCAAGCTGAGGGCAACAATTACGAAAACAGTGGGATAAAACAACGAAGTAAAAGAGGGATATTTCTAAGATTTATTTCCCTATTAGACTAATTGTTTCTGTTGTATGGATTATGTTACATGAGCTGATATTTTAATTTCCCGACGAGGGGTTGGTTATAGAGAATAATAGTCACTATAGTATACTTTTATTTCCTAATTGATAGTTCTATAATTGAAATAGAGATGGAATACCTGCTCGTGCTTCTTCATTTTGATGGTTGGTTTTCTTCTCGAGACTAGGAAATGGGACCAAAACAATCTCTTAATCAGGGTGACAAACTTCCAAGCCCGTGGAGGTAACCCTCCTTATCCTTGAACCTCTTAATTATATGGGTAGAAGTTGGTTTAAGTGTTAGGAGTTAGTAGTGAAATTTCTCCTAACCTTAAGAGGTGAGAGTGTTAAAGAGAACAAAAGATGGAGGACAAAAACACAATGGGTATATTGACCGTCTTCTCATTATTAAGTAACAGAATATATAGGACTACATCATAACAATACTATGGGTGAATACCATAGGTCGGAAGAATACTATGGGTCACTCAATTAACTAATCAACTAAACCTGTGAGGTTACATTCTTCAACACACCCTCTTAATCTCAACTGGTAGTACATATTCAGCACTGTCAATGCTTAAGTGCTCTCTCTGATATTCAAGTGCAGATGTTCCCAATGGTTTGGTGAACATGTCAACCAACTGCTCCTTAGAGCCACAAAACAATAAGGAAATTTGTCCATCATTGACAGCTCATGAATGAAACGATAGTGAGTGTCAATGTGTTTGTTTTTTCTATGAAATACATTATGTTTGGACAACTGTATTACAAAGCTACTATCGCAGAAAATAGAAGTGGGATCCTTTTCATTGTGTCCCATATCCTTTAAAAGTCTTCTTAGCCAAATTGCATGGCAAGCTGTTGTGGTGGCTGCTACATATTCTTGTTCTACAGAAGACATGTTGACAATGGGTTGTTTCTGAGATGCCCAAGAGATCAGATTTGTACCCAAATGGAAAGCATAACCAGATGTGTTTTTCCTATCATCAATACTACCTGCAAAATCACTCTTAGTGTACCCTGTGAGAGTATTGTTTGGTGTATGAGTGTACTAGAGGCCATATCCAAGTGTCCCTGCAACATACCTCATAATTATTTTTCCAACTTTCCAATGAGAGTCTTTGGGAGACTCCATGAATGTAGAAATAAGACTGGCAGCATACATCAAATCAGGTCTCATTGTAGTCAAATACATTAAATTGCCTACCATTCGTTTATAGAGTGTAGCATTTAATGTTGGTGTTGCACCCAAAATATACACTGATGCCTAAAACCCTTCAAAGCACTTGGCCATGGATTCTTTTGGACATTTTTTCCACTCTTGAACCGGATGGCGCACCTTTCCTCCTATGATAGAGCGCTAGAGAGGATTGACGCCCATTGTTCACTGACAATAAGCGCCATCGGCGCCTCTACCTTGTTTACAAAGAGTGTCAACGCATATACCCTCACTGCAAGAAGCGCCAATAGACTTGAAAAGGGAAAAAGAGAAGTTTCGAGAAGCTTCCAGGTGAAAGCTCTTGTGGAGGATGCTCCTATCTGCTAGGGATAGTTGGCACTCGACCTCCTATCCCATAGGGATCATCCCCTATCCTCTTCCCAAAAGATCTCGTCTCATATGAGCCTCTCTTGGCCTATTAAAGAAGGCTTCATGGACTATGTGAAAGGGGGACCAAGGAAAGCATCCTTATGTTGTTGGATTGAAGTCTGGTATTGAGGAAAAGTTTAGTGAGTGTTGTGTGCAAAGATATTTGTGTGAGTCTATCAAAGACCTTGTAGAGACAAAGCTATTGACATCAAGGCTTTGGTTATAGCTTTTTCTTTTCATTTGATTAATACAAAAGTGTTTCCCTTTCCCATATATGACGTGTGTGAATATCAGTCATTTATTATTAGATTCCTTGATCACTAACATGGATTGTTGATGTATCTTATGACTCGTATCCTTATTCTTGTTTCTATGCTTTTTGCAGGTGCTATAGATCACATGAAGAACAATGAAACGAAGGCCATAACACTTAGATCTGAGGTAAAAGAGTTATTTTATTCAATTAGATTAATTTTCTAGGGAAATGATATACTGTTGTGGTTTTTTGTTCTAGACTTATACCATACAAGCTAGAGGAACAAGCAGTGTCCGTACTGGTTGAAGAATTCCTACAAACAAAACTGGCGACCATATTGGGGACAGCTTGATCCAGACAGATCTGGGATAGATCCGATCAAACCTGGAGAAGATATTTGGTAACACTCTTGCTTGTAAACTTGTCATTCTCTTTGCTTAACTCACTCAAGTTGCTAATGTGAGTGATCCACCTTATTATCTTGTCAATTGTCTCTTTTAAATTTTGCTTTACTTCTTTATAAATCCAACTCAGTCCATAATTGGTTTCTTTAACAATTGAATGGAATTTTTTCATCTCTGGATCTGTTGGCGCACCTAGGTAGGTTTGACAGAGCATCAACCCTTCGCTGGCACCTATTGCATTTTAACAGTAAGTGTCGTTGGCGCCTTCTTCCTTACTGCACAGAGCACCACTGGCGTCTTCACCCAGTGTGCACAATGCATCGATACCTTGCTAGAAATCTGGTGCATTCTCACACAGTGCGCCGAGGTAGGTCTATCACTGTCTTAGAGCATGTGCTTTAATATTATTTGTTTCTCTTCATTTGTTGTTCAATTTGCTTATTGTATTCTTGCAAAATCTGATAGCTTGATAGCCTGATTTCACTTCTTGAGTTCAGATCTAGAAGTTTTCATCAATAATGAATTTGTAGTTGAAGAAATTGTGTATGAATTATAGTTCTGGATGCAAGGTTTGGTTAGTTCATTCTCTTAAAGTGATTGTAGGCTTGTGAGAAAAGAAGATATGTAGCTCCTTCGCAATTAGTTAATTTCAGTTGTTGAACATTCTTTCTTTTTCAAGTCATATTAAAAAACAAAAGAAGATAGTTAGCTTGTTTTGTTTCTATTACTCCTGGTTTGCATAATTGTTTAGGAAAATAAGTCTTTATGAGTTTGATTGAGAAAGCATAGATATTTTGGGCATTAGAAGCTCTCCTTCCTTTCTCCTTTCATAGATTCTACAGTATTAATTGTGAAAAGCTTGTATGTTTGAGAAAATGTTAAAGATATTGAAGTTTAAATTGTTCAAAGTAGCATGGCATCTGCATTTTTAAAAGAAGAAAAGGTTCTTCCCTACTCTAGCTAGCCTTCATTGAAGAGAATAGTTGCATTGCGTATAGTTCTTAACTTTGCATCGTGATCTACATTCCACAAACATTCACTAACCATCAAGATAAAATCAACGATAGCTTAGGTTAAAAATTTTAGTAATTTGAGTGATAGGATAGAGACGTGTTTCGACATCTTAAAACATAGGAGTTGTCATTATTTGCCTGCACTGCATCTCGAGGATCATGTGGTTCTTCCACGTACTGCCGGTATATCACACTTTCTTTCACATACCCTTGAGGTATATCGAAAGGTAGTTCATGTACTCGGTTGTATATCGGAAGGCCCCTTTTGAATGGTTGTGCATTAGACATCACTAATACGGATTTGACCTCCCACATACCTTGAGTATATCGGGAGACCCCTCTATGATACCTTAACCAACTAAGAAAATCATGTTGTCCTTCTTGTTGGAGCAATACATTGAGAACAACACTTGGGGAGATATTGCGCATGTGTTTTCCAAGTAGTCGAGTATTCAAAAAAGGGTATGGTCTCAATCCTCCTTGTCTTCTTTTACTGTTGGACGCTGCAGTATATCCCGAGTTGTGACAACTTGACAATCCTAGTGAGAAACTGGCTATCATAAACCCATCTTATCATTTAAGTTTTCTTGTGGCCTTAGCTTGCTTAGGTTTGTTTGTGTGCGAGATTTTCTTTGTATAGAGTTCTATAGTATAAAGACTTAGCCATCACCTTGGCTGATCTACCTATAAGACGTTCCCATTGGTTGCAAGGTTTACCACATGAATCTCCTCATGTCATGGAAGGAACTGAAGGTGAAACAATGAACCAACCAGCTACTGTTGATTCTCATGTAGAATGTGTTCCGGTTACAAAAACCAGGGAAGAATTTTCTTCCTATGACAACCCCTTATTAGTTCAGCAACCTTCCATTGAAGATACTTCATTTTGCTTTCAAACAAAAGGCCAACCTGGTTTTTCGAATTGGGTATTCAATCACCCATTAGATGATACCGTAGCAACAGAGTTTGGTCCAAATGCTCCTTTCTGGGAGACCTCTCTGGGGAAATCCATTTCTAAATATGGGACTGCTAGACCCTCCTATGTTACTCCCATTCATGAGGCCTCAAAAAATCAAGAATTCTTTGGGCCCCTCCATCAATCTATTGAACAATTGTGCAATCTAGGAAAGAATATAAAGAGGAGAATCCTTTCTCCTCTACCCCATCGTTCAGGAACAACCCCACCTGGATATCATGTCCTTTCACCATCTCAAGTAGCTTCTGTCTCAGGGTCATCGACCCAAAACATGGTTACTCATGATCCATGTTAACCCTTCACCCCCGCTTCGCCTACTCAAAATTCCCCATCAGTTTCCACTCCCCCGATAGTTTCCCCACCTGGGGGCACCCTCTATCCCAGGTTGTTTTACCTACTACGGGAACCATTTCTAGTATGGGGAAAAACCTAGCGGTGAAACCACCAGCAGTGAACACTCCTCTTGCTAATACCAATACAGTTATACCCTCTTCTGGCCAGGGACAACCTTCATGGGTTAAGCTTGTTTTTAGTCAACTTTATTGGGGTTATACTTACCATTGAAATCAACCACCTATAGTTCATCAAGCTTATCAACCGGCGTCATCGAGGACTATTTATCCAACAATTCCTTACCCCAGGAATGCTTATGTCCTGTGGGTAAAACCTAATTGGTTTAATGTCCTGTCCTATGGAGGACCTTTTGTAAATATTGCTGGAGGTTTTGGAGGTCCACCCAGAGTACCACCTTTAGGATGTCCCCCTGGAGGACCACTTGGAGGACCATCTAGATGACCACCTGAAGGACCACCTGTAGGCCCACCTCCCTCGGGTTGCCCACCACCTAGAGGACCCTCTAGTGAATCATTTGGAAATCAACCACCTAACCAACTGGTCATGGGGGCATAATTTATGCTCATTTATCAAGCTGTGTATGGTCCTATTGGTCCATAGATGTCACATCAGTATTACCAGTTCCCCCAATCTAATCAAAACAATTACCATTTCTTGCTACCTTGGATCTTCCAAATTTGTCCATATTGATCAACGACCTGATACATCATGATCCTTCATGGTCGGCCATCCCGCTTAATTTACCCTCAGACATACCTAAATTCGACGGTAAGCCTGGTGAGGACCCCAAAAACCACATAATGAATTTTCATTTGTGGTGCTCGTCTAACTCTCTGATGGATGATTCAATCTCTCTACGTTTATTTCAAAGAACTCTCACTGGAGTAGCTACAAAATGGTATATTGAGCTACATCAACATTCCTTTTGGGATTTTAACACCTTAGCAATGGCCTTTTTAACACACTTTCAGTTTCCAATTCGATACCAGATAGGCACGGACTTATTAACCTCGCTTCGCCAGACTACTTCCACCCATATATCTGATCGTATACATGGATGGATATGAAAACATAGGTTGATTAAGGATCCTATTATCGATCAGTTACTGACCGATTGGTTTGCGAAATCTCTACTTCCTCCCATTTCTAGGTTTTTCACCATGGGAGGTGTTGTTACTTAGGAGGAGGCCATTAGCCATGCTCAGTACCTAGACTTGTTCTATTCCTAGTCAGGAACTTTGTACGACTTAATTTATCACGCTCCTTGTTCTACATCAAGTCCTTCAATCCCTACAACAAAGCCACCCTTCGATGGAATTCTTGGTTTAGTTCAAACACAATCGATAGCAAAATATGCGAAAAAGAAAAACCAACCAGACGCGCCTACTAGTCAATCTGTTCCACCCTCCAAAACTTTGTCCCCTCCTATTGTTTCCACCGAATTAAATGTAGTCCAACCCACAAAATATTCGGAAGGAAATAAAAAATGTAAAAGGAAATCCAAGAAATCAGAGAACCAATAGGAAGGTAACAAAACACAAAACCCTAATGTTGATCCTAAGTATAAGGGAAAGAAAAATTTTCCCTCCCTTATTTGTGGAGGTGACCACTTCACTAAAGAGTGTCTTTCTTGAGAGGAAGTCAGTAAAGTTTTGAAAAATGCCCCCACCCTAGTAGTCCTTAGAGACACTTTCTCTACCCAACAACAATTGATTGACCATCAACCCTTGCATGGGCCTTCTTCATATTCCATAGATGAAGTCAAAATGATGTCAAGTGAATCGATTAATCTTAATGCTCGATCCCAAAGCTATGACCCTCTAGAAAATAAAACTGATAATACTCCACCCGAAAAGCCTTCAACATCCACTCCTCCTCCCACAAATGGTATTCAAATTGAAAAACCTGTCCTTATTGTAATTCTTCTCCCACCTAAGAGTACACTTCGAAAATCGATACTTAGAGTCCTAACACACTTGCCACCCAATAATATAATATAGTAGAAGACCTGGGTTAGGCACCGTACGCTATGTCGACTCTTGAGGTACTCCAAACGTCTCCTACATAGTGGAAGATCTTGCTATCATTTCTTGTAGCACTAGATCCTGAGAACAATAACATTATCGCTTTCAAACTGAATGATTTTAAATCTATCCTCTCCCATCAATTGGCTTTCCAATTATCCACGAAATTTATTGGGAAAACAATCCTTCATACTATATTGGATGAGGAAGCCTCAACCTCGATCATGTCTTTATCCTGCTAGAGAGTTATCGGTTCTCCCGATATTAATCGTTCACCCACAACATTAAAGGATTTCTATGGTCGTGGCTTTCAACTTTATGGATTACTTCCCTCTCTCTAGGTAGAACTAGGGGAAAATCAGTCTCCATTCATGTTGAAGTTGTTGGCATTCCTTTAGATTACAATATTCTCCTTGGTTGAAATTGGTTTTATGCTATGCAAGTTGTTGCTTCGTCTGTTTTTCAGATAGTTCACTTCCCATTCCAAGGGAAGATTGTTATCATTGACCAACTATATTTATGTTAACCTGATGCAACTTCGAATTCTACAAACAATGTTCCACTTTTGAATTCGACAACTCCTCAATATTATAACATTTGAGTAGGTCTCCTCAAATATTCCTCACTCATGGGAATCTTTTCATTATCCAATCCTCCTCTCGATTTGCAAGAAGCATTTGTGAACATGATTTCCACTTCTACCATAGATAAAGGAAAGTCCATTGTTGACTCAACATCGATAAGTCCTTTTGAAGAAATGTACCAGGTTATTCAATCCACCAGTGATACCACCATTGATGATCATCTTTTGGTGGCCTCAGATACCTATCACCTACCATATTGGCTAGAAATCTCCCCCCCGTATATAGATTATCTTTCGCATACACTCCCCTCTGATAAGTCCATCATGGAAGTAATGTCCTTAGAATGTCCTTAGATGAGATGCCATTTAAATATCATCATCATCAATCTTCTTTCCTTCCCCATTTCCATATGGTAGAATAACAATTTGCATGAACGGTTTCATCTGATATAGTTACCAATCCTCATCCCCTGATACTTACCCATGATGTCGAGTCTGAGGGTAATTTAAGTAACATTACTAAGAATATTCTTGTTGATATATTAGTGAATCCCTACACCGTATAAAACATCGAGATAGGTCATGACTCTTCCCCTTCAGAGATATAGTCTTACACGACCTTCTTTAAAGAATTCAGCGATATTTTCACTTGGACCTATGAAGAAATGAGAGGGATAGATACCTCCATCGTAGTTCCCAAGATTAAAACTTACCCTGGTGCCAAGCCAGTTCGCCAGAAGCTCCATCAAGTACATTTGAGGAAAGAACCATCCATTAAGGAAGAAATTGAAAAACTTATTACGGATGGTTTCATTTACCCCATTCCTTTAACTAAATGGGTGTCCAACATAGTCCTTGTCAATAAAAAATAGGGTACTATTAGGGTTTGCATTGATTTTTGGGATTTGAATTGGGATTATCCTAAGGACAACTTCCCCACCCCATACAATGTTCAAATCATCGAAAACTATTCTGGGAGTGTCATCTTTTCGTTTATGGATGGATTCTATGGATATAATCAGCTTGAGAGAGTCCTATTAGATCAACACAAGACAACTTTTATCTTCCCATGGGGAACCTTTGACTATAGAAAATTCCCTTTTGGTTTGAATAATGTTGGCTCTACCTTTCAACGTGCCATATCATATGATTTTCACAACATTAAGCACATTGTGGAGCCTTATCTTGACAACCTGCCTACTCACTCAAAGCAGGGAGATCATCGTGTTGATCATCTGAGAGCCATTTTTCTCAGATGTCGCCACAATAGCATCTGATTGAAACCACATAAGTGTGTTTTATGTGTTGAGACTAAACAAATTCTTGGTTTTGTTATGTCCAAGGATGGAATCTGCATAGACCCTCTGAAGATTGAATTTATCCTAACTTTACCCACCCCAACCAACGTTACTGAACTCCAAAGTTTTCAAGGGAAGGAAAACTCTTTACGTCGTTTCGTCTGTAATTACGCTGAAAAAACACACGGTTTCATGCGTTTGTTGAAAAAGGACACCTCCTTTGTTTGGGATTACTTAGTGTAGCATGTGTTCAACAATCTCAAACATGCTATTATGCATGCACCTATTTTTCAACGGCCAAATTAAACCAAGGATTATTCATTGTATATGGTTGCATCCCTTTCAACCATTGGTATGTGTTATGGATAGAAACTTCCTATGGCTTGGGGTGTACCACAATAGACAACTAAACATGTGAAATCAATACCTTCCCAATATGCAAGAAAAACCAAACATCTAACACTAAAGGATCTCGAATCATACCTTATTCCGGACGGTCGAAGTAGATCCCCGTTGAGCTTTCTCCAATCCCACTTGTGTTAGCAATTTACTCTCAACAACAACAAACAAGACAAGCATGCTATATAATATGGTGTTAGATCTACTCTAGCATATATAATCAACAATGTATAAGCAATTAAACACATCCATGGATTCAATATTCATTTAAATGCACATTATTGGACAAGAAAAGATATTTTTATTAATCAAATCAGAGATTACATAAGTGACAACCTCTATCAGCACATCTGCAAACCGGAGAAACCGAGTCCTCCTCCATCTCTCGATAGCAAGCTCACAAGAAAAGGCAAGCTTGGGAAGAACACAAAGTGCTCCAAAGGGACAAAGGGATGCAGACTCAAGTATATGCAAGCTATGGAAACAATGGACTATAGTTTTGTTGCTCTTCAATTCCTCCCCTTCAATGTATCCAAGGGGTTCCTTATATAGCACTCCAAAGGGGTAATGGAGGGTCAAATCCGAGCGATATCAAGGCATATGGAAGGCCAAGAGTCAAGTGGTTTGGACACACATGAAGGAAAACTCTAAAAATATTTGTATTTATGCACACAGTCCGATGTATGTGGGTTTAAGGTCAAAATCCACATATACATGTGAGTATGGGTTTAAAATTTGTGTACAACAATAAACATGTGTTTTTTAGGGATGAAATTGGAAAAATCAAAGTATAATATTAGACCATGGGGTCCAAAGAGTCTACAGAGGGATAGGGAAGGCCATAAACATATGATCAACCAAGTGTAGTAAAATCAGCTATAACAGATGCCCCCAAATGTGTGAGGTCAAAGGGGTAACATGATGGCTGAAATACATTATAAAATCCATTCTAGAAGTGGAGTGATGAAGAAGCAAGTGGAAGAACCAGCCATCCATCAGTAGTACAATAATCAATATTTGCATATGACTGCAAATACATATAGCAGTCCCAGATACATAAGAGTACAATGGCCATGAATATGAACAATATACAAAATGTGATATGTGTGGTCATCGCCGCGTACAATACATAATAGACAAAATCTACATGCTGAAGATAAATGGATCAAGATCTCCATAGAAGCTGAATATATACAATGGATCAAGATCTCCATAATGGCTGAAGATATATGACATACACTGGAATCAAGTCACAAGAGTTGAAATATCATGAACACTGGAACGATCAAGGAGGTAGCATATGTGGAATGCCACCAAGACGGAAAGTATTCTACACAAACCACTACAAGTACATGTCCTACTATGCGAATAAAGGTGTCGAGGTCGAACATAGTATTCCATCATCTGATTACCATTCATTGATGTATACCGTTAACAGACGCGAGATCATCCACCGATAATGAAAATGGGAATCAAGGTACTAGAGTGCAATCTAACAAGTTTCAATAGATGTGTTGAGGTAGAACACTTGGAAGAATCCATCGACTAGGGGACATTGATGTATTCCCAAAGTTGTTGATGGTGAGAGAACCTAACACTGATGACTGTAAGTCTCAAGGAACTCAAATGAATCTAGTCTCTTATCCTAGAATAAATGATCTAAAATTGATGGGATGGAATCCGCTGGAAGGAGGGAATTAAGGCATCCCCCATTAACCAACACAAGGTACTCAGCAATGCTATATAATGTGGAAGAACTCGAACAAGATGTGCACGCACGGACTAGTAATAGTACCGGGAATGGCCGACATGCAAATTCAAGACAACTCAGGAATGGCTGACTCAGGCTTTAACTTCCTTCGAACAAGAAAATAAAGGAAAATGGTGACTAAATGTAGGCAGCATAGACTTGATATGAAAAACTGGGACATCTGTGTGACATAGGAGGCATCAACAAAGGCTCCATAGGGACTGGAAGGTTAACCAGTCGGTGGAGATAAAATTAGAGAAAAGAGTACAGCTCCTAAATTTAAACTAATAACCCAACCAATGGATGTGATATACAGTTCTCTGTTCGAAGGAAACATGACTCGATTGCTACCAAAGATAACATCCTTTCCTGTCCGGATTTTTGTTTTTTTTTTTATTTTTTTAGACTTTTTCAGATATTCTGAAAAGCTTGAAAAAGAATAAAAGTGTTTTATAGTTACAAATATAGGAGGAGACGAGTGTCACGAGACAAACAAACTAGTTCCAAGCAGTAGAACATACTTATGCTCAATGCAAGGAAACATGTGCAGAATAACGATACTCGGGGAAAGTCCCCTCCCAGTAAAAAATGGGGAATCAAGCTGCAAAAGATATGTAAAAAGGCTTTGCTTGGCTAGACATGAGACAAGCTCAGGCTATATGGATGATAATCAAAGTCAGGGAAGCTAGTATAAGGCTCAGTAAGGCAAGAAACACTCATGATAATGTAATTACAACTTGACATATACAAGGGAGTCCTGGGGGAATGGCCAACATAAAGTTCAAGACGAGTATGAAGCTCCTACTCAAAGTCATGGTGATACTATACAAAGGACTCCCACACCCTAAAGGAGAAATGTCTGCATGGGAACCAAATGCAATACATAATCTAACTAGGGTACCCATGTATGGGAAAGCTCTACCATTCACATAATGTCACTTCTAAAAGCAACAAGAAGGTTCCGTGACAAGATGGAATGGGTTCGTACCTAAGGTTAAGATGAAACGGTCATAAGGTCATGCAAAATGCAAGCGGATGTGGAAACCTAACCTATATGCAGTTTAGACATGATACCTGTAGCAGGGATGAACGAGTCAAAGACACAATCAAACTGCACTCAAAACGGGCTCCTACAACATCAAATTAGTTCAAACGGTCAAAAACTATAGAAAGTGGGTAAAAATTTCAAAACGTTTCTATAAAATAGTGAAAAATTAAAAATTTTCATACCATTTTGAATTTTTACCCACCATAGTGCATTTGAGCTTAGACTTCAGAAGTGAATTCCGGGACCATCGTCCGGCGGAATCCCTCCACGTTTGATCCAAGTAAATTCCCTACCCTTCTCTTTCATTTTCATGAAATTTTTTTACATTTTCATGGTCAATTTAGTTTTTAGGCCATCCTAACTTGGGCGTTTCGGCCCACGCAAAAATTGGGTATTTTTCCACGTATAGGGCTCGCCATATGTGAAAAATACCCCAAAAACTGCATACATATGCGGTTGTTTTAAAACCAGCCGTGTATAGGGTCGCGAAGAAGGTTTTTATGGGCAAATAATACTAGAAAATTATGTTTTTTGTGCAGGATGGTGCTAGAGTGGAGAGAGAGGGAACATGGTGATGTTGAGGAATATTTTCAAGCTAACCTCATGGCTTAACAAGCATTACGGGTATGTGGTTTATACAAGTTCTAGTCTCTTGGAAGCTTGAAGGAAAAGTCAAGACTACTCCAGCTACTGGTAGATTACTGGGATCTAGAGTCTAAAACTTTTCATTAAGATGGGATGTCACTCAGCATTGAAGTTGAGGACATATATTTCATCACAGTTTTGTCCCAACAAGGGGAGGTGGTGAAACTCCAATCTCGTGGGCCAGGAGGCGGGTGGACCATAGATGACTACATACCTGTGTACTTCCTTCCCAATACAGAGAAGGTTGGGAGTCAAATCTTGACAAACTCGATTCAGATTCTAGGGCTTAAAGCCATACTCTTGACATTAGGCAGGATTGTAGGTTTGGCATCACTCCATCAGGATTCATGACCAATGATGTTCTATGCGGTAGAGTGTGTGTGGCCTATAGTATATGATTGGAGTACTACGCTGCTGAGCAACATGAAACAATAGCTCATTGACTAGAAGATGGGAAAGGTGAGAAACTTCGGGTTTGGCAGCATACTAAGCACATTCTTCTTTGAAGGGGTGCCAAGGCTAAGCCCTAGAGTAGACATTGCTCCACATGGAGTTCAAGATCCAGCTCAAAGATGTTGGGCTAATGTCATGTGCAGACTAGGAGGTGGAAGGGTGGCTAACCCCTACCCAATAGAGTTATTCCCATGGTGGCAGAGACAGATCGTTTCCATAGATGACTACCCCTATGTAGGGATAGACTTCCGTGGAGACCTAGATATGCCCCTACCACTAGGAGCGGCTTATGGAGACATAGGTAACGAATCCCAAACCCACTTTTAATTTTTGAATTATTCAATTTTTTTGTGTTTTTTGATATATGGAATCAAAAGAAATGTTTTTGGTGTGACGACACATAATGAGACTCTGTCATGTATATGCAAATGTAGGGCCACGACAGACAGATGGATTTCCTCGTCATCGACGGAGGGGAAGAGGTGATGATATCATGGGTGCAGATGTGGAGCGAAGATGATATCTTGTTAACATCAAGAGCCACTAAGGCATCTCGACGCTGCTCATCAAGCTACTCTAAGTGAACCAAATGTTCTTCAAATGCGGAAGTGTCTGGTAAAACCTCCACAGCTAGTTTCAAAGAAGGGATTTCGCATTCAACTGGTAATACTGACTCCACCCCATGCAAAAGCTGATAGGGAGAAAAACTGGTGGTAGTCTTAATCGTGGTTATATAGGCCCACAAAGAAGGATACAACATGATATCCCAATTATTCTTGCTCTGTGCAATGGTTCATTGGAGAATAGACTTAAGTGATTTGTTCACTGCTTTAACCTGTCCATTTTCTTTAGGGTAATAAGAAGAGGAATTCTCTTGCTTACATCCTAACTAGGAATCCAACTCTTCCATCATTTTGTTCTAAAAGTGCCTGCCATGGTTAGTGAAAAGTTCTCTCGGAATGCCAAATCGGGTGATAATCTGGTTAAATATGAAATGCATGACTGTCTCACCATCATATTTAACTGTAGGCATAGCCTATTCCCATTTAGTGAAGTAATCGATAGCCATAGTAATATGATGGTGCCCCCAGCCGAAGTTGGGTTGCAATCCATAAAATCAAGCCCCCACTTGGTGAAGGGACCAGTGGTGACAATAGGATGCAAATGGGCTGGACATGAGTGCATATTACATGCAAACACCTGGAAAGGGTGGCACTTATTGACCACATTAATGCAATATTTAAAGATAGACGACCAAAAATAGCCCGCTCTCAAGATTTTTTGGGCTATAGAAATCCCAGATAAATGACCACGACACACCTCTCCATGGCAATCATTAAGCATGACCTCAGCCTCATCATGAGTTAAAAAACGGTGTAAAATGGAATCCACCCCACGGCTATACAAAGTATCATCCACGGTGAGGTCATTCTTTGCTATGTGACATAGTCATCACCGCTCATCCCGTGAGAGGTGAGTAGGGACCTTCAATGTTTGTAAATGCATGATAATATCTCTGTACCAAGGGCCTGTAGTTGAGATGAGGAATGCATTCTCATCAACAAAAGAGTCCTCATAAACCTCTGCCTTGTCCAAATTTGGGAAATATGATACGAGCTCAGCAAATACTAATGATTTCTTCCATTTTTCCAAAATGAATTCAAGATCAAACTCTTGCAAAATCACAATACACTTATTATATTTTCACCCAATCATCCTTCTAGTGAGGAGGAACTGAAATGGATTGATGTGAGCTATGACCAAAGTTTGATGAAGGAGAAGGTAATTTCTCAAACGTTGAACCGCATGAACAATGGCTAAGGCTAGCTTCTCCACATGGCAATAATGAAGTTCCGCATCAATAACATTTTGGCTCAAATAATATATGACATGCTCATGGAGCTCCTCATCCTCTTGAACCAATACCATACCAACTGTCTCGTGAGATGCGGCCACGTAAATGAAAAAGTCACGGCTATAGTCTAGTGGACTAAGCACAAGGGCTGTTGCTAAGGCTTTCTTAAGAGCATCGAAATACTCCTAGTCTTGTTCATCCCAGTAAAAAGTGGCGTCCTTCTTCAACAAATGCATGAAGCCTTTAGTCAAGTTGGAAAAATTGACCACAAACCTTTGTAAGAAGTTCTCCATACCTTGTAAACACTGAAGGTGTTGAATGTTATGCGGGGGAGAAAATTGAAGTATTGCCTCAACCTTTAAGGGATCGACTCTAATACCCTCCCTGGATACAATGAATCCTAGTAAACAACCCAGTTTCACACAAAATATGCACTTATGAGCATTGAAACAAACTTGATAATGACGACATCTTTTGAACACTAATCACAAATGGTAAGGATGAAGCACTATCAAATGAGAGTGAGAAGTGAGGTCATCCAAATAAACTTTGATAATATTTTTAAGATCGTGAAAGATCAAGGTCATGGCCCATTGAAATGTAGCTCCAGGGGTTTTAAGGCTGAAGGGAATTTTCTGATATGTAAAAGTTCCCCAAGGAAAAATAAATGCAGTCTTGTGTTGATCCTCGGGATTAATTTGTATCTAATTATAACCTGAAAATCCATCCATAAAATAAAATACCTCACTTCCCATGCACTCATCCAAAATTTGATCAATAAATGGTGTAGGGAAATTATCTTTAGTACAGGTTCAATTTAAATCGCGGAAATCAGTGCATATTTGGATCGCTCCCACTGGAACGGGATTTGAAACCCATTGCATCAAGGGAATGGGATAGATAAAACCATATTTGAGTAGTTTTTCTATATCTACTTTAATGGTGGGTGCTTTTATAGGATTCACAGAATGCAAACATTATCGAACCAGTTTTGCATCTGGATAAATCTTGATTTCGTGTTCGACAATACGAGGGTCTATACCTATCATTTCTTCATATGACCAACTGAAAATATCACGAAACTCCTTAAAGAGCTCGGTATACTCTTTAATCTCATCGAGGGAACAATCTGCCCCAATGTAAATGTTCTCAATCTTACCAGGATCATGAGAAATGTTGATAGGAATCATTGGTGACAAGTTAGCCATGTTCCCTTCAGCCATCTGAACATGAGAGCTTAATGGGACCATGGGGCTACCAACCTTCTCACTTAGAATTTCCCTAAGTTCATCACACTCTAAATGATCAAGCTTAGGAAGGAAATATGATTTATGGTGCAACTCTTCCCAAGGTTGTTCAATCCCAGACATGGCCTCAAGAATAGCTTCATCTGAAGGAAAACATCATCAAGGTAGTCATGAGAGTGAGATGACTCTATTTCCCATGCAGGAAGCACATAAGGGTCCTCATCCTTCATCTACAAAGAGGAAGGACTAGGATCTACAACATGATCAATATTCGCTTGACACGCCACCATTGTTGCAGATAATGGCACGTTCGTCTCGATAGGCACACTCGACGTACTCCTTGAAGGAAGAATCCATGGATATTCCACATAGGTAGTGCAAAAGGATACTGAATTCAACAAGGATGAATCCACACCAAGACTAGACCTAATCATAAGAATGGGCTTAGGACAACTAAATGTTCCCATAACAGAAGGATGCATACCCACACCCACATTCTCAGTTGACAACTGAGAATGATTGATAATTGAGATAGAAGCTCCCGACGATGCATTTACACTCGGATTCTGGAAATAATTTTGATCAATAGTAATGATATTCCCATTAAATGGAAAGAAAACCACTCGAAATAGGGAAGAGGCTACAGCTTTCATGTTGTATATGTAGTTCCTACCCAGCAAAAGATTGTATTCAAGGGGCGCATCAACCACCTCGACCTCGATCGTGACAGTCTTCCCTCCCAATTGGACCTCTAGAGAAGGAAGTATACCGTGCGGCTGAAATGATCATCCATCCAAAGCAGCCAACATGTTGGAAGACTGAGACAACATGGGAGAACCTAAACCCTTGCAACAAGACAAAGACATCATAGAAGAGATAGCACCTTCATAAATGACAGTACACATGATGGTGTTGTTGAGACACTCTACATGAATCAAAAGAGACACATAGTAAGGAAAGAGAGGATGTGCTCCATGAGTTCAAATTTTATTATGGAAGAAGAGCTATCATCACTAACCCCAAGAGTAGAAAGCAAGTCCTTTCTTTGTGGAGGACAAGTCTAAAGCACCTCTAATGAGGACATCGCATAAGGAGTCTAGTCCAAATACTCGACAACTGAATAGTCCTAGGTGGCTTGGGCATTAGGATTGTTCCTTGAGCGCTTCAAGACTCCCTTAGGAATGCTAGGCAGAGCTTCATGTTTATCCGTAGGTTTTTCAATTCACAAAGAAATATCAGGTGAATCAGGTTCTTTCCCAAGGTCTAGTTGTGATGAACCATAATATTTCACATGTGTCACAACTTTGGTAGATCTCACCATGTTGATGCAATAGTAACCACTAGCGGCCTCCGGTGGGTTTTGGGTTCCACCAGATGCACAACCTGGATCAACGGTCTTCGAGTTCATATTTTGATATTAGGTAAAGGACTAGTAAACACAGTTGGGCCCTATCCTATGAACTTCGAGGCATCCACCATACGAGGGAACAAGTGAGTGAGGTGATCATCCTTACACAACTCATAAGGAAGCTTCACCTTACATTTAGGTTGCTTGTCCCCCCCAACATTATTCATTTTCTTTTCACTATTATTACCATTTAAATTTTTATTCCCACCCTTACGATTATTTTTTCCTTTCTTTTTATTCCGTCCAGGCTACTGGTTTCCTTTTGGGTTCGACGTTTTCACAGAAAGCACACTCGCCGATTGGGTAGGTTGAGACGAAGTCGTGGCTTGTCCTGATGTAGGCTAGTTAATCAATTATTGGCTCACTTGTTTTGTAACTGAGTCTGCAGGCTTGGTACTTATGGGGCCAACAATACCATCAGCATGTGGCCTAGGTTTAATCTTGGGGTCAAAATTGGATCTTGGAGCATTCGAGATAATCTCATACAAGAGTCCAGATTGAGCATATATCAAATCCAAATCTTGTGCCCTAAAGATAGCTTGGTCCTCATTTTTAATTTCGAATGTAGAAACATACTTCTCTATGTAAGGTAACAATGACTTGAGGAACCACTTTAGAAGAAACTCTGGTGGTATAAAGGATTTAATTAATCATTTCCATCTACTCCACTCTTGAATATGATCCAAAATATGCATGGATTTATCTTTCCAAAAGGTCGACAAGAGTTCGGTACCGACAACGTAACGTATGGGTAGCTGGAAATGATTAAGAAAAGTCATGGTAAGGTCATCAAACATATTATAGGTCCTCCCTCAGTAACTCTATATACCATTTCGTCGCAGGACCCATGAGGGTGCATTGAAATAGCGTCAAATGGATGGAATCATCGTGTAAGGAATTGGAAAAGAACCAAAGGTGGAAGGTGGTGACATGCTCACCAGGAATGCCACTCTTAAATATGATCTGAATAATGCATGGATCTATCTTCCCAGAAGGTCAACAAGAGTTTAGTATTGATGTCGTAATGTATGGGTAGATGGAAATGATTAAGAAAATTCATGGAAAGGTCATCAAACATAGTATAGGCTCCCCTTGGTAACTCTATATACCATTTTGCCATAGGACCCATGAGGGTGCATTGAAATAGCCTCAAATGGATGGAATCATCGTGTAAGGAATTGGAAGAGAACCAAAGGTGGAAGGTGGTGACATGCTCACTAGGATGTTCATGAGCCTTACCTTTTAACTTGGGAATGTCCGAAGGAATCTTGGTAGGGACTGGCAGTCATGCCGGATTATGAGACACGGGATCATTCATCAATATCGACAAATTAGGTAAGTTCAAGGTCATAAGGAAAGGGAGCCTAGGTTGATCCGTTCAATTCCATGCTCCCTGATAGGACTGGTTCGGATAAGGCTGATTGCTATACACACCATGGCCTTGGCCAGTGGGATAATAACCTCCTCCCATATGACCCTTGAAGGGTTGCACGGAATCATTGTAATGTCAAGTACTTTGATTATGAGGTGCTACAAAGCCATAGTTAGAAGATTAAGTGGGTTGTCGATACCCATACCCATACGGTTGATAGTTTTGTTCATAATACTATCCATAAGAATTTCCATGGGAAGCTCCATAGGATGAACCATGAGATGGTCCATGAGATGTTCCATATGATGGTCCATAGTTAGGTATATGGGAAGATCTGTGAGGTGTACCATGAGATGGTCCACAAGGTATTCCATGAGACGATCCTGAAACAGGTACATGAACTACTGACACAATAGGAGGCACTTGGTTTTGTGATACTACAATGTTAGCAGATGCAGGACGAACATGGCTTATAGTCAAACTCCGGCCCGAAGGGCCACTGGCATTAGGAAGAGGAGGCATCAAAAAGTATCTCGAAGGAACAGGTTGAGAAGATGATGGAATATGTGAAGGATTGTAGCTTGTACCCCCAATATTCACATGTCTTGGCTGAGGTCCTCGAAGAGGAACACTAGTGCTAGGTCTGGGCTATGTGTGTGAAGGAATTACCACTATAGGAGTGGATGGTGCAATGTGACTACTATTATGAAACCTATCCACATGGAAAGGAATGGAAGTGCCCCCAGGCATAGTACCAGGGTCACCAACCAGTTCAACGTGAGGTGCCAGACCAGGATTGAGAATATCAGGCATGCCATATCTAATGTGGTTAGTGTTGGTGGGTTCATGGTGAGTCTCTTCAGCCAGATAGGATAACCAATACCGAGGGTCAGAGCTAATGTAATCAGGAAATTGTGATAAATCATCTTGTGAAGGTACAATCCCATAAGGGCCAAACTCAGGTGGTGTTCCATATGTTCTTGGAGGTTCCACTTCCACCACTGGAGGCAGAGAAGGGGGAAGATTTGGGACCTCAGACTCATGACGACTCATGGTGAGATCTCTATGTGAATCAAAGTGATGACTAGTCCACCCGAACTATGTGATTCTCTCTCCCAAGGGAAGAGGAGATGTAGAAGGCAGAAGACCTGCTAAACGACGAGAGCGATGGGGAGCCGCACTCGGATCCACAATGACTCAAGAAAAAGAAAAGACTCATTCTATCTATGAAACCTTAAGCAGACTAGCATGCACATAGCATACACCTAAGAAAAACTAAAGCCAAATAGCAAGCAAACCAAGGGTAGGATAAGTGAGCTCTCGAATGAAGCAGGTATGTCTTTCCTAGGAGAGGCTTGAGACTCCCATACACAACAAGTAGAGGTTCATAACCAATTATAATGACCCTTAGCTTCAACACATATAGCGACTGTGTTGTCCGACCCCTACCTAGGCAGGACACCTACAGAATAACCTTTGCAAATACCCCCTCGATAACCTAGGTAACGCAAATAAGGTCACCTCAATATAAACAATGCTTAGGTGGACAGTTGCAGGAGAGATTGACCGTATGGAAATGGTAGCAAAGCCTAAAACCTAAAAGCACAACTGGTACCCTAGGGGTGCATCAACCAATACCTCAAAGGCCCCCATATACAAATACAATCCTGGAAATATCTCTGGTGCTCACAGAAAGTAACCAAGGGTCATCCCAGTCACAATAGCATGCACTTCGTCATGCTTAACTCCTGTGTAAGATGAGCGTCTTGAGAAACACTAATTATACCAATGGTTTCACACTCTCACCTAGAAAGACACCTAATTGTTTTGTTTAGTGGTCTTGGAGAATTAACTTACAATGAACTATTCCAAGACCCTAAAACCTAACCTTGTTGATGTTCCCTAGAAAATAAAAGAGTGCAATTCATTATAGTAAGAATTTATTTTAATTGGCTGTAATTACTCAAAGGGTAATGGTCGCGCAACTTATGGTGTTATGACACAACATGAAGTAAAATGCACACCTAACAATCAATGCAAATGCACTGTGTAGAATGAAAAATAGGGTATGCTACTACGTGAAGTGCAAAATTTTTCCTTCAAATGTAAATGCAATCATTGCTATATCAAAATCTGACTTAAATTCACCAAGCAAACCTAATGCAAGTACCATGTTGATGAAAAATGCAAGCAATGCATAACTATGCAAAAAGCAAAATATTTTTGTATTTTTGAATTAAATGAGATATAAAAACAAAAAATATGACTCTATAACCCTCAGACTCTGCAACCACTCACAAACAGTAGCCAAGGAAAGTACCAAGGTAAAACAGAGCTAATGCACTAATCTTTAAAAAAAAAAAGTAGAAAATGAATGACAAGAAAATTTTCAAAAATCAAATTAAAAAGAATCTCTGGTTAGAAACAGAGGGTGTATACAGACTCCAGAAGCATCCAAGAACACTCAGAAATCATCCAAACTCACCCAAAAACACTTAATCCTCCCAATAAAACTCAAAATCAAGGAATACACGATTGTTCTCAGTAAACTAACGTACATACGTGACTATTCCAGGAAAACCCGCATGTACACACAACTGTGAAAGATAAACCCACGTACAGGAAGAAATAGGAAGAAAAATCAGGCAAACAAACAAGCTGAGACAAAATTTACTCCTTCAGGACCCTACTGGGAAAACATGCCCCCAGACCCGACATAGAAGCAGAGAAATCAGAGCAATTCAAGTACATTGAATGCCAAAAACCCCCAAAGAGAAACAACTAGAAACCTCCCCAGTATGGTCGCCAATTTTGTTATAGAGAGAAACTTCCTATGGCTTGGGGTGTACTACAACAAACATATAAACATGAGAAATCAATCCCTTCCCAATATGCAAGAGAAACCAAACATCTAACACTAAAGGATCTCGAATCATACCTTATTTCGAACGGTTGAAGTAGATCCCTGTTGAACTTTTTTCAATCCCACTTGTGTTAGCAATTTTCTCTCAACAACAGAAAACAAGACAAACATGTTATATAATATGGTGTTAGATCTACTTTATCATATATAATCAACAATGTATAAGCAATTAAACACATCCATGGATTCAATATTGATTTAAATGCACATTCTTGGACAGGAAAATATATTTCTATTAATCAAATCAGAGATTACACAAGTGACAACCTCTATCAGCACATCTATGAACTGGAAAAACTGAGTCCTCCACTTGGGACTCCACCATCTCAATCCTCCATCTCTCGATAGCAAGCTCACAAGAAAACACAATCTTGGGAAGAAAAAAAAGTGCTCCAAAGGGACAAAGGGATGTAGACTCAAGTATATGCAAGCTATGGCAACAATGGAATATAGTTTCGTTGCTCTTCAATTCCTCCCCTTCAATGTATCTAAGGGGTTCCTTATATAGCACTCCAAAGGGGTAATGGAGGGTCAAATATGAGTAATATCGAGGCATATGGAAGGCCAAGAGTCAAGTGGTTTGGACACACATGAAGGAAAACTCCAAAAATATTTGGATTTATGCACACGTCTCAATGCACATGGATTTAAGGTCAAAAGTTGCGTATACACGCGAGTATGGGTTTTAAAATCGCGTAATACAATAAATAGGTGGTTTTTAGGGATGAACTTGGAAACATCAAAGTATAATATCAGTCCATGGGGTCCAAAGAGTCTCAAGAGGGACAAGGAAGGCCATAAACATGCCATCAACCAAGTGTGGTAAAATTAGCTATAACAGTATGGTTTTATTTCAAACAGACGAACACGATTAGGAACATGTGATATATTATCTTAGTAAGCGTCTTTTAGACTATGAAACCTGGTATTCACATGTGGAGAAACTTGCTCTGTCCATGGTCATCATGGTCCAGAAGTTTCATCACTACATTTTGTTTCGTACAACCACAATATACATAGATTCTACCCCATGTATTATATCTTGAATCGTCAAGTACTTGGGGAAAAATACTCACGTTGGATTGTTATTCTCCAAGAATTTGAGTTGGAATTTTCCAAAACTAGTTTTAATACATATCTCGTCTTTGTCGAGCTTATGTGTGACCTTCTTCATATTACTGAGGGAACTGAACCCAATGAATCCTTGGTCCTCATTAGTATGTCTGACCCATGGTATGGCGATTTAATTCTCTATCTCCGGACACAACAATATCGGCCCAATGCAAATTAGGATGAATGTCGTTGCATTCTCCACCACGCCAAATACTATCTCATTACCAATGACACCTTATATTGTCATGGAATTGACACCATATTACGACGTTGTCTCACTCATGAAGAAGCTGAGATTGTTTTAAATGAATTCCATTCTGGATCCTATGGCGGTCATCTTTTTGGGTTGGCTACTTCCTAGAAAATCTTACGTGTTGGGTATTTTTGGCCTTATTTATTTAAGGATTTCATTGAAACCGTAAAAAAATGTCTATCTTGTCAATTATTTACATAAAAAAAGTGCACCCATCTTGCTCCGTTACATCCTTTCATAGCAATTGGCCCTTTTGCAAAATGGGGCATAGATTTCGTGCATTGTAAACCTACCTCAGCTGGGGGGCATGGCTAAATCATTGTGGTTGTATATTACTTCACTAAATGGGATGAGGCTATGCCTACATATGTCGAAAATGGAAATACAACTACTCTTTTTCTATTTAACCATATTATCTCTAGATTCGGGATCCCTAGGGTCATTGTGACTGATCACGGGTCACATTTTCAGAATAATATGATGGTGGAATTAAGTGCTAAGTTAGGGTTTCATCATTAAAAATATACACCTTACTATCCATGGGCCAATGGCTATGTTGAAGCAATCAATAAAGTCTAAAAAACTATGCTTCAACGGATGGTATGGAAAGCTAAGTCTAACTGGCATTTGCAACTTTTTTCTACATTATCGGCCTAAAGGACTACCATAAAAACATTCACTATTTTTACACCATTTCAATTGGTATACATACGGGAACCCACTCTTCCCATAGAGTGTGAAATTCCTTCTCTGAAACTTGTTGTAGAACTATTACCCAATACCACCTTGGAAGAAGAACGTTTCTTGTACTTAAACAAGCTATATGAGACTCATCGTGATGCTACCTTAGAAAATGAGGCACACAAACAATGAATGAAAGCCCAATACGATAGATATGTTCAATCTCACTCCTTCAACGAAGGTGACTTGGTCTTAACCTATGACTAGAAACATGATAAGTTGGGGGATGGAAAACTAGAATCTATGTGGCATGGGCCTTATATTGTCAGTCATGTCTTAGAGAAAGGCGCTTATGAGTTAATATATTATGATGGGAGAGCCCTGTAACGGGCTCTACCTAAAAAATACTATGCTTAGGTAATATAGCATAGGTTCATTGTAAATATCGCTTATAGAGTGCTATATGTTTTTGAAAAGTGTGGATTTAGTGTGAATACAAGATGTGTCTTTCACAACTCTACTTATGTATTCCTATGTTTAAATGAATAGATGACCACCTATACCAGTTTTGTAGATGGAACTAATCGTTACACCTTGAATCTTGCGTCAACATCCTGGGTGTTGTACTCTCCAACAAGTGATTTGGTGAGTTCAGGAGGAACTTGTTTAGGTCCATCAAACAAACAATCTCACAAAGTATCATGCTATGATTGGATTGTTGACGGAATCCTTGGCTAATGATGTAAGAGTTATTAGAGTTTAATTAGACTCGAAGTTGGTAGTACATTATTTAAACCGAATCTACACCATCCGAAATCCCATACTCCTTCATACATTCTGAAGATTTAGGATTTTGGAAAGGTCTTTTAAGAAGGTCTCTTATCAGCATATCCCGAGGCATTTAAACACTGTGGCAGATTCCTTAGAAAATTTTGTCTTAGATTGGTACCTTGCTCATAGTTAAAATCATTTTAACATAAAAAAATCGTGTATTGGATTCATAGTAGGCACTTATTCACACATATATGTAAATAAAAGTTTTA
>LPNX010233535.1:130875-173764 GCA_001517045.1 Pseudotsuga menziesii
GTTTAAAAATACTTATACATAAGGCAAAAATTGAAGCTTTAAATATTTCAGTATAAATATGATACAAAAATGACGATCCTCTATGGTTTGATCCTCATGCTCATGGTAGCACATAACACAACCCGAGCTACTCGATAGAGCAGTCTCCCAAAGCGACTTGAGACCCCTACAGTCTGGCGTTGGTAACGCCTAGGTAGATCATCAATCATGATATTAGGATTCCCTACAATCAATCATTGTAGGTTCTCCTCAGTCTCTTTGAGCTCCTCATCTTCCTCTATAATTTGGATCACCATATCTCTCACTAATCCTCGCCTCTCTATAGGCGATGTCTTGACTGGACAAGAAGGGCCTACATTTGCACAAGACATTTTTTACACATCTCAACGTTACATCATAAAAATCAAATATAAAATTAAAAATACAGAAAAAATATGGATGACGGTATATTTATTACCTCGGTCATCCCACTTCTCCCCATCCGAGAGTGGAAGGTCAATATCATCTCTGAATCCGGTTCCCACATAGGAATAATCCTCTACCATCAAAAGTTGGCTTCTCAACCAACAGAAAAAGACTAGCCCATAGGTAACTCTGTGGCCTTCATTGCCACCATGGCATGCCATGGAATCCACCCACCTTCTCATCCGAGGATCTTAGGCATCCAACCTTCTCATTGGAACCTAGGGTCTCATCAATGGTACCCTCTCCATAAAGAAAGAAATCATTATCGCTCCATAATCTAATTGCTTATGCTCCCCTCTCCTGCATTTGGTCAATTGTATTTCTAACTGACCAGTAAAACCTCGCTCTAGTTGAAGATTGTAAGAGACATGCACTCTATGGAATACAACATGTTGGATCACATGGTCAAGTGAGTCAATATGGTGCCTACAATCTTCTAAATGGTAAAGGCCATGATCCTTGAATGCATGTCGATAATTTTCTTCATGGGAATTTTCCCACCTACTGAGCAATTCCCCACCGAGAAATGGTCGTCGATTAATTCATTTACGGATTCCTCACAACCTCGTGGTCCTGCTAATACTAATGGTATTACCCTATGGGATAGACCAGTCAAGAAATAGATTTCCTCCACATCTATTGTCAAAGCGTGAGTTCCCACCACGAAGTACTGCTGATATGGATCCCACATACGAATCATGTGCTCTAGAAAGCACACATACGCTCTCATTCTTGGTATTTTAAATAATTTGAGGAGCCCCCACTCATGGAGGGCCCTCAAAGTCATTGGGTCATTACCAACTTGTCGGTCATCCAATTCATGTTTCCTCTCCTTCCATATAACCATCTTACTGCTAGTTTTTCTTGCAAAAACAATTAAACATCTATTAGAAGCAAGTTGGAATCAGTAAAAGAAGGAAAAACAACATAGGGTTGGCTATTTATTAAATTTTTGGAGTGCCCAATCCGCCGTTGCACTATCTTCAGTAGAATAGAGCGTCGGCGCCATTTCCCTTTGTTGATAAAGCACCCTCGACGCCTTTTCCTCTTTCGAGAGGTGCGTCGGTGCACCTCCTGAAAGGGAAAAAAGTGAAACCCTGAATGTGCTTTATCCCTTTAGGAAATTTACCCAAAAACTAAAAAATGATCTTAAAAACAAAAATTTTTCCTTGAAAAACAAAGGAATGAGGGTTAGCTCCTACCTGGTCCAAGCGGTTCGAGCAGAGACGGTCCAGAACTCCCAGAATCTTCAGTCGAATATCAACATGTTTTCACCAATTTCACTCTTCTAATATGGTAAAAATATTCACTATTCACCCCTATTATAGCAATTTTTGGTTTTTATTTTAAATAATAAATCAAAATCTTTCAATTTTAAGGGTTTTTACCATTCATTTTCTATAGTTTTTATAATAAATTGATCCTAACTTGATTTTCGGAGATTCCAAGTCACATTTATGATGCATCATGGCTATGTTATGAGTTTCTTTTGTCTTTTTCACACTATGATCTAAGATGAAAAAGTACTGAGCGTCGTTCATACCTTTGACATGCTCGTTAAGATCTAGTAAAAAGATACCAAGTATATTTTTTCTTCTTTTTCAGACTCATTAAAACTGGTTTACGAAGAAGAGGATCCTTTATGGAGTTATATTTAAGCTCTTTTCAAGCTCCCTAAACATGAAAAATATCACCAAGCAAACTTGATGCTTTCACACTTGTAAAAGTATTTGAATGATCATCTATTTGATGTTAGTTTACCCCTTTTTCAAATCGATTAGACTTATTTATGAAAAAAGTACACTCTAGTTCATTGCAACTAGAAGAGTTCTTTTAGGTATTATTTTATACTTTTTCAGGCCTCAGGGACTAAATTTATGAAAAAGTCCACCTTGGAGTCTTCTTAGTCATTTCAAACTCTCTAAACATGAAACGAAAAATGTGTTTACTTTTTTTCGGACTCATATAATCAAACCATGAAGGACGCTTTCTGGGAAAGAACCTCTCCTTTCTCAGGCTAGTAAAACATGTGAGAATGGACTCATCATTTGATGAGCTACAACGAGTGTTTTTTACCCTCTTTAAACTCAAAAAAATGAAAAGAGGCATTCATCCTTTGTGATAGGAAATTAAGGGAATGGGAAACATCTTTTCATTTGTGTCAATGGCAGCTCATAGTCCACCTTTGAACATGGCACCTATCTGCATTTATCATTTACAAACAGTTGGGTATTCAACTTTTCATTGAGTAGATCCACTTTCGTGAGTCATCTAACTCCTTTGAGTTATGTTGGTAATAACTCCCGATTCCATTCTATTCATGGCCAAAAACATTAATTTATACATTACAATGAGGTGGTTGAGAACCATCCTTTTCACCTTCCCATGCAACTATTCAAATTCCTATTTATTTATTTATTTACAATAATCCTGACGGATGATATTCTAACAATCCCCCTCTTAATCCGAAGGGGTGTTCATAAGTCCGAGCATGTTCCTGAATCTTTCAAACTTTTCTCGTCCAAGCGCTTTGGTGAAGATGTCTGCAACTTGATCATTTGTGGAACAATGTCGAAGATGGACGGTCTTGGCCTCTACATGATGTCGAATCAAATGATACTTTGTGTTGATGTGTTTGGTTTGATCATGGAATCTAGGATTCTTAGCCAGCTTGATTGTAGAAGTATTGTCGACCAACAATGGAGTGGAGTTCTCTTGTTTTTCTTGCAAATCTTCAAGTATCTTCCTGAGCCATACTATTTCTTTCGTTGCTTCAGCTGCAGCCACATATTCTGCTTCTGTTGTTGAATCTGCTGGAACTGACTATTTGCGTGATCTCCATGAAATAGCTGCTGATCCAAGACTCATAGTGGATCCAGAAGTTGATACTCCTGTCTCCTTATTGCCATCAAAATCTGAGTCTGAGTACCCAATAAGTTTGAAGTCATCCACTTTAGAGTACTTGAGTCCAACGTCTTGAGTCCCCTTCAAGTATCTTAGAACCCTCTTTGCAGCTGACCAGTGTCCTTCACAAGGTTTATGCATGAACCTTGAAAGTATGCCAACAACATAAGAAATATCTGGTCTAGTTGTTGTAAGGTAGATAAGACTTCCTACAAGTTGTCGATACTTGGTCGCATCTTCAAATTCTTTTCCTTTGCTTGATGTGAGCTTCATTTTCTATTCCATTGGAGTAGATATAGGATTGCAATATGTCATGCAAAATTTGTTTAGTAGTTCTCCAACATATTTTTTCTGAGATAGGAATATGTACTTAGGATGTTGAGTGACTTCAATTCCTAAGTAATAGTGGAGATGTCCCATATCTGTCATTTCAAAGATCTTTTTCAAATCTTTCTTTATGGATGATATATAGCTCTCATTGTTCCCTGTCATCAAAAGATCATCTACATACACCACAAGATACACAACAGATCTTCCAACTTTCTTTATAAACAGTGTTGCATCATCAAGATCAAAATGTTTGAAATTTAGCTTCACAAGATGCTCAGTTAACTTTTCATACCATGTGCGAGGTGCTTGTTTTAGGCCATACAAGGATTTGACAAGCTTGCATACCTTTTGTTCTTTTCCTTTCACAACAAAGCCTTCTGGATGAGACATGAAGACATTCTCTTTCAATTCTCCATTCAAGAAAGCAGTCTTCACATCCATTTGATGAACTTTCCACCCTTTCTGAGCAGCTAAAGAGAGTAAGGTTCAGATGGTAGCCCATTTTGCTGTAGGAGAAAATGTTTCTTCATAGTCAATTCCTTCTTTCTGTGCATAGCCTTTTGCAACAAGCCTCGCTTTGTGCTTGTCAAGTGAGCCATCTGATCTATATTTTTTCTTGTACACCCACTTGCAGCCAATTGGTTTGGTTCCAACTGGAGGGTCAACTAGCTTCCAAGTTCCATTCTTTATGAGCGCATCATACTCATTCTGCATAGCTTCTTTCCACTCAGCTCGAGTAGAATCTTCTTCAAAGGAAGTTGGTTCAAAGTTATCAGATAAATTAAATTCACAATCAAATGATACATCCATGTCATCACCTAAATTATCTGCTTCTCCTCCATGTCTTTTCGAACTTCTCGTTCTCGTCTTTCCAAATTCATCTGGATGGACACTTTCAAGTGTCTTTGTGGCCCATTTAGGAATCTTCCGTGATGGTCCTGGTTGATCAGCTGGTGGTGCTTCATCATTGATTGAGAGTCTTTCAATTCTCTCAATCACATCATCCAGTTGAACCTCTTGTTCAAGTGAAGTAGCAGGAACTTCTTCATGCGGGGGAGTTGGTGCTTCATATGGAAATTCCAAAGGTTGATCCAGAATAGGAATCCCCCCTTCAAGGTTTGGAATTTCATATTCATTTTCAGAATAGTTCTTTGGATGAGGATAATTTTCCAGATGATCAAGCTGTCTCTCAATGGACTGGTCATTTTTATTAGTTTCAAGAAAAATGACATCTCTAGAAATAACAAATTTCTTGTTTTCCTCATCATACAAATGGTATGCCTTGGAGTATTCTTCGTACACTAGGAAAATGCATCTTCTGCTTCGAGCACTAAGCTTGTTTCTTTGCTCCTTCGGAATCAAGGCATAACAGGTGGAACCAAAAACTCTGAGATGCCTGACTGAAGGGAGATGGCCAAACCACATTTCATGTGGAGTCTTGTTATCAAGTGCATTTGAGGGACTTCTGTTTCTCAAATATGCTGCACATTTTACTACATCACCCCAAAACATTAGTTTTACATTCTTGAAAAACATCATTGAACGAACCATATTCATTATGGTTTATTCATTCTTTCTGCTACACCGTTTTGTTGAGGATTGTAGGGAACAGTAGTCTGATGTGCAATTCCATGTTGGCGAAGATAATTTTCAAAAGCATTTGAAGTGTATTCTTTTCCATTATCAGTACGAAGTGTACCAATTTTTTATTGTGCTTGTTTTTCTATCAATGCATGAAAGTCTTTGAATGTTTGCAATGCTTCTGACTTTGTCTTTAAACATTAAATCCAGCACATTCGTGAGTAGTCATCAACAAATGTCATAAAATACTTATTCCCATTTGCTGAAGGAGTTGGCATTGGGCCACATAAATCAGAATGCACTAGTTCTAATTTCCTACTTGCTCTGAAATTAGATTCATGGAATGGCAGCTTACTATGTTTCCCTAATATACATGCATCACATTTATTCTTCTCTTTAGGAATGGCGGGCAAGCCAAATACACCATTCTTTCTAAACAAACGAAGACTGTTATAATTTAGATGACCAAATCTTGCATGCCACAATGAGCTAGATGACATATTACCTTCTCCATGCTAAGAGAGGAAGGCATAGTTCTGAAATCTTGCGGATGAACCCTTGAGCTTCAACAAATTTCCATCTTCGTATCCAGTCATGATGACTTGGTTGTCATAGGACTTTCTTATTTCAACGATTCCATCAAACATGTGAATGGAATGGCCTTGCTGTCGAATCTCCACCAAGGACAGTAGGCTTCTCTACAACTCTGGAAGATAGAGAACATTCTTCAATAAGAAATCAGGGAATCCAGGAATCTTTAGTCGAATGGTGCCCATTCCTTTTGGTTTAATGCTTGACTTATCTGCAAAGTACACTATGCCATCTATTGTTTCATTCAGTTCTTCAAAATAGTATTTTCTAAATGTCATGTGTGATGTTGCACCAGTATCAAGGAGCCAACAATCTTTGTAAGATGAAAGAGAAGTCATTTCATTAAATCCAAGATTACAATGTGCAACAATACAAGAATTAGAAGATTTAATAGCATCTTGGTCATCTTTCTTCTGGTTATGCTTGTCTTTGATGGAGTCCCATGAATCCCAACACTGATCTGATGTGTGCCCAGTCTTTCCACAATGCTTGCACTTTGATCTTTTTCTGGAGTTGTTTCTGCCCCCTCTACCTCTCTTGCTGCAATCTCCCTTAGAAGGGTCTTTGAACCGATTCTTTGTTTTCTGAACAAAGTCAAGGGATTCTTCGACAGAATCGTTTGATTTCTTGATCTTTCTAGACCATTTTGGATATGTTTCCTTGCCATTGAGGACATCACCAACAATAGGTGCTATAGATTGCATTTTTACAATTGTTAGTGTAATTTTTAAAGAGAAATAAAAAATAATAACCTTGTAGGTCTACAGTCTCTACCAAGGTGAATACAATGCAATTTTATAGCAAATATATCAGTAGATACAAAATATATCATTGTCAGTCATACACGGGCTTCTTTATATCAGTCACTAGCAATATATAGCATACAACATTTGCACATATCAGTCTCGGTCTTAAAAGAGGCGCAACATACAACATTTGCACATATCAGTCTCAGTATTCAGTCTCTGAGATCGGTCTGCAATATATCAATCTCAGTCTTCAGTCTCTGAGATCGGTCTTCAAGTACGCAGCATACAATATATCAGCTAGCAACAAATACACAACAAAAATCACAGCACTCTCCAACATACATTATTCTTCAACATACATTATTTCTTCACTGATAGGTCTTCAGTATCTCATATACATAAGTCACAGTCCTCTTTCAAACAATGCAAATGAAAATATTTGCAGACTTTTCACTTAAACTCCATGCATAGAAATTAGGGTTTATGTATTTCCCAATGAATAATTTCAATGCAGAATACAAAGCATTTTACCTCCCCATAGTTGAATACTGGAAATATTCTTGTGACTGACTCACGTTTAGACTCAGTGAATATGCACAATATCTCACCACGAGTTCACTTTAAAGAGAAAAACTCCAAAAATACCACGATATTTGGAAATCGGTTAGTGAATGGAGTGCATCACAGGTTCACATGCAATAAGTACCGAGAGAATACTTCACTCAGCACGTCGATTATTCCAATATTCGAGAGAATAGTATGAGGATTATTTCACACATCGAATATCTTGTGGATGAAGGTCGCATATGTGGTGGGAATTTCGCACGGTCGTTTAAACACAGATTTCACACAGATATATATGTAGAATATATATCACAACCATCCAGTCTTCAACTCAGGATCTTTAGGTTCACTCCACGCTGGTCTTCAACGCGGTCACAGGTCATAGCAGGCCGGTCGTAGCAGGTCGTAGCTCCAACGCAGCCTTCACGAGCAGGTTCTATCGTAATCTTCACACACTCCAAAAAATTAGGGTTTATGCACCGGCAACAATAGTCACGTTCTACAACCTTCTCCAGGAAGATTACCGGGACAGAGAACTGGAACTCAAGAATATGCCAGAATGCCAAAGCCGATTGGTATTCTGAAACGCATATGCTACCATGCTTCAAAAAATTGAGCAGCAATATAAAGTAATGAATGGAATGTCTGTAAGTTCATTGCTCTTATAAGGGCTTGCCTATTGCAGAGTTCAAAAATCACGGTCAGCCCAGAAGGGCTTACATATTTAAAAAAGAGACAAACAACAGTCTACCAAAATAAAACTATGCTTGTTTTGTCTCATTAAAGGAAGACAACAGCCACTTCAAGATGAAAAATAGGTTTCATGACTTCAAATCCTGCCACATCTATAAATATGAGAACAGTCACGCGTGTGATATCGCACATAAAGGCTGTCGTCGATATCGTCGCCCTCAATCGTATGCGGCTATTCTGCAGCTCGGTCATGAGTTAAAGCAGGAGATGGAGGTCATGTTCTGCAGCTCGGTCGTGATTTAAAGAAGGAGATGGAGGACGTCTCAGTACATGCGCAAAGGCAGAATGGGTGGATGCAGTCACAAGAAAATGGTGTATTCACAAAAGTCAGTAGCAATTTTGCAGACGGTATCATTCCTCAATGCAGGTCGAGAGGAGAACAGTCTGGAAAAAGAGAAGAGAAACGAATACAAATTAATTAGGGTTAGGTATAAGCTACTTCAAACGTATGAGCAAAAAAACGCACATAATGAATGTGCACAGGGGCAAACTGGCGATGGGCAGGTAGAATGCCAGGGCTGAAATGTAGCAGGAAAGAGTTACGGCAGGCAGGCAGCCAAGCTCTGATACCACTTGTTGGTAATAACTCCCGATTCCATTCTATTCATGGCCAACAACATTAATTTATACATTACAATGAGGCGGTTGAGAACCAGCCTTTTCACCTTCCCATGCAACTATTCAAATTCCTATTTATTTATTTATTTACAATAATCCTGACAAATTATATTCTAACAAGTTAATTCAAAGAATTCATCACCATATCCTTGCATTACAACTCGTTTCCATCTTGCCAAGTCATGTGTCATGCCACAATTTGTTCAAAGGGTGTCTCTTCTTCAATCCACCTCATCAATGACTTTACCTTCCTACAAAGTTGGTCATCTCTAAGTCAGTTTCATGATTGTTTCATCACTTCAAAATCAACTTTTATTCCATGTTTCATGTCGATGATGGTGGAAACATCATGTCCCTCCTTTGATGAGTCTATTCATGTCAATCTCAGCACATCATCTAGGAATTAGACTTAGAAACCAAGTCAAGTACCTTGAATCCCACATGCCTCAATGGAAGGTTTCCTCACTTTAGATAATAGGTTTTTGTCAATGACCTCTGATTCAAATATACTATCAAGTGTTTGACTCCAAAACCTTTATTCACACTTGGGAAAATGTACTAAGATACCTTGGGGATCATTGACATCAATGTTGATTTCCCTCGCACTTGTTAACAATATACATCAATAACTAGTAATCAAGTGGTTTCTACCATGTTCAACATCAAGGCATCTATTCACATGGCTAGAATCGTATCGTTTGGGGATTGGAATGAATACCCTGAGTGGTTAGGTATTCATCTGGATAAGTTCCTATCCTCAGGTTGCGATAGTGGATTATTTGAAATCATGACATGGATCCACATTGTATGTTTGGTGGTTGTGTCCAGTATTAAGTCCGGATAACATGGACCTACTTTGTATGTTCTATAACCATGTTCCTCTTTAAAAATTATTGGTCATGGATCTACAATGTATTCTTGGTATCCATGACATAGTCATCTTCATGGATTTGCAATGTATTGGTCTGCAACAATGATTGAGTCAAATAAGTTAGTTATTTGTCTTATATCAATTGTGAGCTCATCTCTCTTTGCCTCTAATAGCAAATCGATGTATAGAAAATTATTTTACCTATCACATCATTCTAGATTCATAATTTGGGGGGAATTCTGTTGCACCGAAAATATACACTGATGCCTAAAACCCTTCAAAGCACTTGGCCAGAGATTATTTTAAACATTTTTTCCATTCTTGGACTGGCTAGCGCACCTTTCTTCCTATGACAGAGTGTCAGAGAGGGATGGTGTCCGCTTTTCATTGATAATAAGTGCCACCAATGCATCTTCCTTGTTTACAAAGAGCATCGGCGCATATACCCTCACTGCAAGAAGCACCAACAGACTTGAAAAGGAAAAAAGAGAAGTTTCGAGAAGATTCCAGGAGAAATATCTCATGGAGGGTGTTCCTATATATTAGGGAGAGCTAGCACTTGACCTCCTATCCCATAGGGATCATCCGCTATACTCTTCCCAAAATATCTCATCTCATATGAGCCTCCCTTCACCTATAAAAGAAGGCTTCATGGACTATGTGAAGGGGGGACCAAGGAAAGCATCCTTATGATGTTGGATTGAATTCTGGTATTGAGTTAAAGTTGAGTGAGTGTTTTGTGAAAATAGCTTTGTGTGAGTGAAGAGTTGTGTGATTGTGTCAAAAACCTTGTAGACACAAAGCTATTGACATTAAGGCTTTGGTTGTAGCTTTCTGTTTTCATTTGATTAATACATAAGTGTTTCCCTTTCCCATATATGATGTGTGTGAATATCAGTCATTTATTATTAGATTCCTTAATCACTAATATGTATTTTTGATCTATCTTGTTACTCTTATCCTTTGTCTTGTTTCTATGCTTCTTTTTAGGTACTATAGATCACATTAAGAATAGTGAAATGAAGGCCAAAACACTGAGATCTGAGGTAAAAGAGTTATTTTATTCAAGAAGATTAATTCTCTAGGGAAAGGATATACTATTGTGTTTTTTTGTTCTAGACTTGTACCATACATGCTAGAGAAACAATTAGTGTCCGCATTGGTTGAAGAATTCCTACAAAAAACTGGTCCATCATCATTCTTGGTTAACTTGGTGCCAAGGGAAATGGGGGTTTCTATTGGTTTACATTTATCCATTCTGAATCTCTGCAAAATATCAATAGCATACTTATGCTAGAAAATATAAATGCCTTAATATGTTTGAGTAACTTCCATACCAAGGAAGCACTTCATCATTCCTATATCAGTCATTTCAAATTCCTTTTTCATGACTGTCCTGAAATATTCAGGCATCAAATTACTAGTGTAAATCATGTCATCAACATAAAGACATACCATCAACATTGTACCTTGCTCTATTTTGACATACAGAGTGGGATCATTGTTTCTTCTGCTGAAACAATTGTTGGTGAGGTAGGAGTCAATCCTATTGTACCAAACTCATGGAGCTTTTTTTAGACCATACAAGGCCTTTTTCAACTTAAACAATTTTTCTTCATGACCTTTGACAATATAACCAGGTGGTTCGTATACATAAACTTATTCTTTAAGAATTCCATAAAGAAAGGACGATTTCACATCCATTCGATACACATGCCATTGATTTTGTGTTGCAATAGAAAGTACAACTCTAATGGTATCCATCCTTGCTACAAGAGAAAAGGTTTCATCATAATATACACCATACTGTTGTGCATATCCTTTGTAAACTAACATTGCCTTGTGCTTTTCAAGTTCTCCTTTTTCATTCAATTTGGTCTTATAAACCCATTTGACTCCAATACTAGTTTTGTCTGTAGGGATGTCAACAAGATCCCAAGTATGGTTTTTCTCTATTGCATCAATCCCTTCATTCATGGATTTTACCCACTGTGCATCCTTCACTGCTTCATTAAAATATGTGGACAAGAGAATAGAGCATACTAAATTTTATCATCAAGAACTAGAGTCTTTTCATATAACTCTCTCAAGCTTCTAGTTTTTTGGTTATGTGGTGGAATCTCTCCTGGTGTTTCTTATTGTTGTTGTACTTCCAATCTTGGAAGTATGATAGGTAGGTCTGGCAGATCAAAACTTTATTCATGTTGTATGTCTGAAGGATCACTCTAGCATTTGTATTCAATGAATTTTACGTCTCTGCTCACCATAACCTTTTTGATGACAAGATTATACATTTTGTATGCCTCGTGTTGTTCACTGTAACCAGTGAAAATGCAGCGCTCACTCTTCTTATCCAATTTTCTTCTTATTTCATCAGGTATATGTGCAAAAGCAATAAAACTAAAAATTATGAGATGTGCGACACTAGTCTTAGTGCCACTCTATGCTTCTTCAAGAATCTTGTCTGAGACAGTCACCGTGGGTGATCTATTGAGCAAGTAGACTAAGCATGCAACAATTTCATCCCAATACTCATCTTATATCTTCTTTTGTTATAACATGATATGGCCATGTTCATGATGGTCTAGTTCTTTCGTTCAACAACTCCATTCTGCTATGGAGTGTATATGGTGGTGAACTATCTCTGGATGACATGCTTCTTGCGGAAGTATGAAAATTCATGTGAATCATATTCACCTCTACTATTTTACCTTTGTACTTTAATGAACTTTCTAGACCACTTATCAGTGAGAGCCTTAAACTCTTTGAACATAGAGAAGTTCTCTGATTTGTTCTTGAGGAAATAAATCCACATTTCCCTACTAAAATCATCAATAAAGGTCAGAAAATAAAAAATCCCTCTTATGGATTGTGTTTGCATGGGTTCACAGAGGTCTATATGAACTAGCTCAAGATTTTCTTTGGCTCAAGATGTGGAAGTGGGGAAACTGTCCCTTTTATGTTTACCAATGATACAACCCTCACAGGTGTTAGATTGTCCATGAATAACTGGTAACCCTTTGACCATTGATTGTGTGTGCAGGAGATTGAGAGTCTTCAAGGGAAGATGACTGAATATACAAGGCCATAACCAGGATTCATCTAGACTAGAAACTATATGGGCTACAAACTCTGGAAGGTTGTCACTCTTGAGAGTGGGAGGAAATATTCTATTCTTGGTCATTTCAACTTTGGATATGAGTCTCTTACTGGGGGGTTTATCATAGTTAGTACAATATGTATCATAAAACCAAATATCATATTGGTTCTAAAGTAATTGACCTATACTGATTAGATTTACATTCAAATGTGGTACATAGAATACCTCATGAATAAATTTATTTTCATTTGCTTTGTAAGATTAGGGATAGTACCTTTTCCTTTGTATGGAACTAGAAAGTCATCTCCTAGCTTGATATTCATGACAACAGAAGAATCCAAACTAGAGAATAGTGACTTTTTACCTATCATGTGATTGTTGCAACCACTATCTAGTAGCCATAGATCTGAGCTGTAGTGTTGTTTAGTTGGTTGATAAGACATAAGCATCACCTCTTATGATCCTTCTTCTCCTTTAGAGACATTAGATCTGCTATTCTTTTGGTTATTGTTCTGGTCAGCTTGCTTCTTTCTGCATTCTCATTCATAGTGTCCATACTTCTTGTAGTAGTTACACTAAATATTGGACGTATTGTTCCATATATTGTCTCTCCCCCTTTGACCTTGATAGTTGTGAGAGTGTTCTGAATGATCTGAGTGTTCATGATTATGACTGGTTCTATTCTCTAAATATAGAGACCCTCAACCTCTTCTTCCTCTATCTCGATTTCTATTAAGGGAATATTGGGTGCTAAAAGCATTGGTCAGTGACTCTTCTTCTTGATTGAGTCGAGCTTCATGAGATAGAAGAGATCCAGTCAACTCTTATAGGGTGAACTGAGACAAATATTTTGTCTCTTATATGGCATTCACTACCATAGCAAACTTCTTGGTGAGGCACCTAAGAATCGTTTGAACAACTATCTTATGTTCTAGAGGTTCACTGTAGGTTTTAAATTGGGTCACAATGCCCAAAACCCTAGTCATAAATTGATCTACAATTTTTGACTCTTTCATCTTCAAACATTCAAATTGAAGTTGTATGGTTTCCAGTCTTACATTTTTTACTCGATATGTTTCTTTGTAGTAAAATGAAAGCATATTCCAAGCTGGATATGCACTGGTAGCTCCTGATATCCGTAGGAAAATTGACTTCTCGATGCAAATTTGGATCATCCATGTGCCTATGAAATCTCAGTCTTGGCGAGCTTCGATGATAATATTCTGGGCATTATTCATTGCAGCTAGAGAATTTGTATCTGGTTCTTTGAACTCAATTTCAACCTTATCCCAACATTTTTTGAGCTAGAGAAACATATTCATCTTGATAAACAAAAATTCATAGTTGGACCTATTTAGAATGGGTCCAGAGATCTGCTTCAATGTGTTGGTACTAGCCATGTTGATATGACTAAAAGAAAATTCCCCCCCTTTTTTTTAATTTGACAAAAAAGCAAGCACTGCTCCTTGTAAACTGGCAGAGGGAGGTGGGGAGCGTGGTACCAAAATTTGATGTAAGTCTTGGTAGTTTACCGCGCTTTCCCAATTTTAGCAGATCAATGGTACTGCATGTTGTCTCTGCAAAATAGGAGGTGGCACTGCTCATTCACTATGTGAAAAGTGTGGTGGCCTTTGTGGTAACTCACTTCCTAAAAGGGAAAACTACGGTGGTGCTTCCTTAAAAAAATTGTTTCTCGAAGGATTTGTGGACCTCAATTCCTCTCAAGAACGGGTTGGTGGAAGTGCTCACGGTGAGATGTTATGACTGGAGCGTGGAGAAATGGACTACAATGCATAACCAATAAAATGATCCCAATGTATGGATCCCACTATATGCATGTGTGTTGATGGCACCTTTGTTTCAATTCTTTAAGATATTTTATCATCCAACCCACCACTACTAGTAGAATACATGCTCTCGCTCAATATCCCACCACGTTGCTCTTGCTATGGAGGTATGGATCTCGACATTCCTTGGAGTTGTGCTGATTTACTAAAATGGAGTTGTTGAAGAGGCCACACAAGTTCATACTAGGGATGATGGCCCTCCGCAAGATACAAAATTACTAGAAGGATCTGCGACTATGCCAACAAATTGTTGACGGCTATTAGTTTATGAGAAGATACGTCCAAGAAAAGAAGAAATTGATTTTTGTGATCTATGGTGCCTAGGACCATAACCCTATATTTTCCACGTATTTGACTAGCTCAAATATGAATTGAACCACTGCTTTGTGTGTGATTTCCACTTTGTGAAAAGGATTACCCAGACAAGGATCAGGCCGTAAGATATGATACCATGTTAAAGAGAACAAAAAGATAGAGGATAGAAACACAATGGGTGTATTGATCTCCTTCTCATCATTAAGAAACATAATATATAGGACTACATCATAACAGTACTATGGGTGAATACCATAAGTCAGAAGAATACTTTGGGTCACTCAACTAACTAACCAACTAAACCGTGAGGTTACATTCTTCAACAAAGAGAACATTGTTTGCTGAATTGATTTCCATAATACAAGGGTTATTTCTACAACAAATTTATTTTCTATTGTCTTATGTTTAGTTATTGTGTACTATAATTTATGTATTATTGCATCAGAAATATCTATGTATCCTATGTAGTTTGAAGTTTCACTGTTAAGAGCACCACAAGTCCTCCAAAAAATTTGTAGGTTTTTTTTTTAGGCTAGAGATATGTTCTCACATACTTAAATAACATAGGGATATGAATTAAGTGGGTAAACATGTGGTTTGGGAAGCATACACACAGAGAATATAAATGCTACTAAGTTACAGTTTTTGGACACCCTTGCAACCTCTATTGGTACCCCTTCAAGTAGTACTGCATCAAAAACACCTGTATATGGAATCTCACTTCCATGTACCCTCAGATATATCAAAATACCCCTAGGAAACTTTAAACTGACTATAGATCATTTGATCAATCATCTTGTTGCCATAGTGGCATCGATCACATCATTGAGGAAGACAACTCTTTAATACTTGGTTAGTCAGGCAGTATGCTTAATGACATGATTGAGACTTCTTAGTTAGGTTCCTGGTAGATTGGGTTGAGTACTATTGGACTCTGCAAGTATATTAAAGAGCTATAAATCCTAAAATACCTTGTCCTCAACACCTTGGAATCCCTAATTGACCAACCAATGAAATTCCTACATATATGCATCTAGAATAAATTTTGAAATTTTTTTAGTGTAGTAACATTCAATAGGGAGCAATACTCCCTCACTGTAAAATAAATAAATAAATATCATGGTATCTACTACCACAATTATTATAGAAATACCTCAAAATAATCCTTCCATATTGTTGATTGTTTCGTATACATCTCTAACAACCATTTTTGTGTGGGACCACCAATGCCACATTTGGTGGTACATCTCAAAAGAATAATCTTTTTTGATTAGTTGTGTTGAGATAATATGTTGTTAATACTCTTCAGATCATAAATTATTCCATGGTTCAGACCCCCAATGAAGAAAACATGGAGAAACCACACAAGAATCCACCCAAGGACATCCTAGATCTCTAATCAATGGTCATGCCATTGAAGCATTCAATTAACCAGTTCAACATCAATATGGCTCAAACCAATATCAATATGGATAACTAGAAACAACTTATTTATTCCCTCACTCAACTTGTGGGACTAGCACCCAAAAAAGAGGATCCATACAATGAAGCATTTGTGAATGAATAGGGTTCTCACACTCTCTTTCTAGAAACCTAGTTTCCATCCTTTCAAGATAACCATTCATGGAACCAATTCTTGAAGGTTGACATGCACAAATTTGATGGCTTGTATATCTTGGGTTGGATTACCCAAATGTATTTAACTATTTCTTTCCGATGGCATTAAGGATTCAATTTTCAAAATTTTAAAGTGAAGGTCTTATATACATTGGTAATGGTGGAAATGGTACTAGAAATATTATTGTGGTTATGTCCCTTGAAAACAATTTATGAAGATCATTCATGATCATTTTGAAAGGGATACTCATTAACTAGGAAGGTTGACCAAATTACACTAGAGCATTAAAATTTTGGACTATATTACAACATTTGGGTAATTGAGAATCCACATAGATGGTATCACTGATTCTTGTTTTCCAAGATTTCTGCATCAATGTCCTTAAAGAGGAAATTTGATAACATTTCATTATGTAGTTCCCCACAACATGGTTAGAATATTGTGATAGAGATAGAGAATCTAAAATGGTGATAAACACCCAACCCAAAATACTCTGATTCCATATTTGCACTATGTCCACATGGCTCTTGCTCCCAACAATTCCAACACATTACCATTAACAATAAAAAAAGTTATTTCTTGATGTGATGGTTTAATATCAACACCTCAAACTTTTCTATAATTGCATGATGAAACATATTTTTGAGGGCATAAATGCAAGAACAAAAATTATTCCAAAGGTATGTATCCTAACATGAGCACCCAAAAGAAAAAACAATTGAAGGAACTCATAATCCAGAAGTGGAGGATATTGCTCAACACATTGAAGATGACAACATGTTGGGGAACCCAAATATCACTCTATGCCTTATCAGGTTTATTAAGACCCTAGACATTGAATTTGATTGGATACATCAAGCACCATAAAGTCATCGTATTAACTAATAGTGGAAACACCCACAATTTTATTCACATGATAATTGTAGAAAAGTCATACTATGCTTGACCAATAACAAATTTCAAAATTATGATAGAAAATGGCAATATGATGAAATGTGGTGGTTGTTGTAAATGTGTGAAATCCAAATAGGAACTTGAATGGATTGTGCAGTAATTTCCTCATTTTCAACCTTGAGGGTAATGTTTATCTTGAAGGGGGAAGTCATGTTAGAGTCCTACCCTAACCTCATTACTTTAGGAATTATTCAATTAATGTATGTGGGAATCTCTTTTAAATAAGGTTGAGTAGTTAGTAGTGAACAATTAATTGATCTAAGGTCTCTCTATTAATTAAGGCTCTCTAGGTAGTTTGTACTCATTAATTATTGGACAAAATCAAGTAGTTCGGGTTTTGGGATATTGAAAGCCTATTTAAAGAGATAGAATGATATGGATTTTTTTTTCAAGTATCATTGTATTGGATTTTTTCTCAAGTGAAAGGTTGACCAACCTTAAGAGGTGAGTAAACATTGCTCCCTAAATTATCATAATACAAGGGTTTTTTCTGCAACATCTCTCTTTTATGTTGTCATGTGTTTGGTTGTTCTACATTATTATTTATGGCTTATTGCATCATAAATATTTGTATATCCCATGTTGTTTAAGTTTATGGGTTAATAACACCACTTTAAGTTATTAAATATTGAGGATTAGGATGTATGAGTGCATGCCTTCAATTGTTTCTGCTCAAAACCCAAACATTTTGATGGCCTGAGTGACCAAATTTGTCCAAGACTTCTGTTAACAGGTTGAATTTTCTGAAATAAATATTCCTTCCGCAAACTTTGCGGAATATGGGATGCTGAAAAATATTTCTATAAATTATGTTCCCCACAGATCTTCCTTCCGCAAACTCTTCACAATATTTATCTCCGCAACTAATTATGTCCACAACGGTTTATTTTGCATGCGGGATGTAGGATCACAATTTCTATAATTCCTAGATTCTGTAAACTCAAAATTTTCACACCGTTGATTCTTGCGGGTTGAATCTCAGTCGTTGATCTGTTTCCAGATGCAGAACAAATTGTGACCGTCGATTTTCGTCATGATATTTCTCCGCCGTTCAATATCCTCTAAGATCTTTCTTTGTAGATCACCAAATTAATCATTGACAAGATCAATTTTTCTGCAACTTAGAAACTAAAAATTTATACACATAATTTATATGGAGCGAATGTAGGATGAATTCATAATTCTACAGATTTATATATCAACATGGAATTCATCAAAACACATGAAATTTAATCCTCTGTTCTTTATTCAATCAGTTCAGAAACTGAAATAAAGAGAATTTACTTCTTCACTCTTTTTGTGCACACTCTTTGTGCGCAATGGCTTCTTGGGGGAAAGCGTTGGGCATAGAACTCACTCAAATCTTCTCAAATTGATCAGGATAGTAGGGATCACCATCATCAATGCATCTACAAGGTTTTCTAGGTAAGATCTACAGGTTAGTGCTTTTCTTCCAATATCTCAATCCATTGGCATTGGTACTTCCATTTTTATTTTCAAAACCATAAATTAAAAAAAAAAAAATAATACTGCTCAATCTTCAAACCCTAGCGCTACCTTCTAGGTTTCCCTCTTTTCTAAAAATTTGATCTTTTCCAAAAAAACAACTTTTTGGGTTTATAGATTGAGTCTATACCTAGGTGGGTCTCCTTCAATGCTGGGTAGAAACTGACTCCATTTCCCTAGATCTGAAAGGCGTTTATCTCCAACCCTAGTGCTACCCCTTCTTTTTCTTTTTTCCCTTGCGTTTTGGTCTTCTCTGGCTAACTCGGGTGCTTTGACACTATCATACCTTCCTTCAAGTATATCCCTTAGTACTAGATATCCAAAATCCCATTCGCACCTGTTCTGCATTAGTCACGTTTCCTAAGGCATTGGATATATTCACCTGTTGCTAGTACCTTAAACCCCATATCTAGTATTTACCTCATAAGTCATCCGTGTCCCAACTTGGATCAAATCTCATATATCCTAAAACCTGATCCAAATCCTTGGCTCACATAGTGACATCATCCATAGATATAGGGTTTCCATCACCTTACACCTTATGTACCTCAACTCCATTTGATCTGATCTGGTGTCTAGGTCTGGTCTCTCCTATCGGGAGTAGATCTTGGTCTCCCCCATTGTTGTCTTGGGATAATATAAGATAAAGTGAATATTGTCTTGATTGGTGTGACAACCATCCATTTGGGAGTTGAGGCAATCTTGGTTCCACCTCCTTAGTTGCTTGTCCCTTTACCATCCATCCTAGATCCATCTCACATAGGCAACTACAAGGTTGGTGATAACATTTTGGTGCTGTTGTCGAGGAAGTAGAGGCCTACCTTGGTTGGACATACCTCACCTTTCCCTATGACATATCTCTTTTCAGTGAATTACTTGTGTGGTTCACCTGGAGACTCCACCCCACGACTCCACTGAAGATTGTACCCAATGTATCAGTATTAAGTTCTTATAATATCCTATAAATTCTGAAGAGATCCTTGTAACCTACACAAGGAACCATAGAAAAACTAAAGAAAGCTCCTCAAACTTCTTTTGGAAGATTTCTAGTCCTGCTACCTTTCTGAGTCATCTTTTAGGATATCCTTCAGCTCCATCTAGTCCAATGGCCAGAATAAACACTAGTGGAAATCAAAATGTTCCTCCTTCACAAAACCATAGGATCTTTGGAGGGAAGGCCAAGGCATCACCTTTATACTTTTCCCTGATCTAGGGATCACCCCATGACATTCATGATAATACTTTGAAAAAGTTCTTGAGTTTGATGGAGTGTCAGCTACCTCTATTAAAGATCACATTGACAAATTCTGGAATCATATGGAGGCATATGGAGCAGTTGATGAAGATGTATTCATAAGGGGCCTTTTGCACTCTCTGGAAGGAATATCCCAGATGAAATTAGACCCAAGGACCAAGCAATTGTTATTCATTATTTGAATGCTTTTAATGGTTGGTTGAGGTACATTTTAAAGGATCAAAACCCCAATGACTTGAAAACTTCCCAATTTAATGAAAAATTGGTTAAGCATCATGCAACATCCATGGTTAAGCAAAACTTTTTCGATCATTTTTCCCCATCTACTCCCAAATCTGACCCTAAGCGAACCTGTGAGTGAGCCAAAAGATTCAAAGGACACATTAGAAACCATGCAAGAGATGATGAGACAACTAACTATCCTTACAAAAAACGTCTCTAGTCTTCATGATCCTAAAAGACTTAGAAACCCTTATGGCCCTAAGCCCTATTGAAATAATAATAGGAAGCCTAAGGGAGATAGAAGAAGACCTGAGTATCCAGAAATATCTGAGAGGAATAATGTTAATTGGTGTGATGAAAACAAAGAAGAACCCTCTAACACTAGTTATCTCGATCACCAACCAAACAACATCAAATTTATTAATGACTTATCCTTTGATGATGGGTTTGGAATAATTATCTTAGAGGAAGAGCCATGGGAGAATGAAGAGGAGTTTGTTGATGAACCTGATCCCTCATGGTGTACCATAGATATCCCCGAAGCAAAGGAACAGCCACAAATTAGAATCTATGAACGAAGAGATGATGTCATAAATTCATAATCCATCTTAGAACATAAACAACAAATCGTTTATGCGTCACAACATTCATAATTCATGAAACATATTTTAGATTTTTTTTGTTCTTTTATCCTCATAAGAGGACCTAATACAACATTACCATAATTCATAAGTAATTCATATTTACTTATCTCTTTTTATTTTATTTTATTTTTATTTTTTGTTTTGAAGGACGTCTTTTACCTTCGATACTTGGATGCTTTACTGGTCCTTAACTTGACATAGACATCTCTTTCAATCACAACTTAGCATAATCTATTTCACATAATTTCAAGCAATAACCTTTTAAAATGTACCATTTACCCTCACCCTTGAGGGAATTTTCCTACTTAAATATTCATAACATTTACACATTAAGACATTCAACAGTCTAGTTATTGGGAAAATCATCAATATGTGTTTTCTTGTTTTCATTATGAAGTTGATCAACTTTCAACAACACTTTTGTTGATGAAAAAACTCTCCCTTGAGTTTTTTTTCATCTTTAACAACTCTCCGCTGAACACAGAACTCTCTCTCGAGTTGCTTACACCAATTGGACTTACAGGCTAAAACTTTGAGGTTACTCTCCCTTTTAATTACTAGTCAAATGTTTTTTCCTAAAAAACATCAAACAACGCCTTGTTTTCTAGATGTCAAACTTTGTGCCTGGGTCTTGCCATTGATATCACAAACTCTTTCATAATTACCCTCAAGCATCCTCGCTTGAGTCCAGGAATTTCTTTTCCACCTAGCCTCCTGCTTGAGTCCAGGAAAAGTTGCTTTAGCAAAGTAAAGTTGGATCCTCAATTTTTTCCCCTTGGTGTTCCCTAAGACAAGAGATTATTTTCCCCTCAAGCCCTCATGCTTGAGTCCGGGAATTTCATTTCCACCCAACATCCTGCTTGAGTCCAGGGAAAGATAGTTTAACCATTAATCATTTATTGGATTTTCATAATTTGATACTTCTATCATTTTGTAAAACATATACAATCATTTCAATAATACTTCAACTTTATTTGATTTACACCTTTCATCTTTTGTGAATGATTACTTCATTAATTCATTCGTTTAGTGTTTTTTTAATGTCTATGACAACCTATAATTCTAACCCAAGATAAACTTAGTTATGCTTTACAATGAGGTCTTCCAGTAAAATTTGATACCAACTTCAAACTGGAGTATATAGCTTATTATGGTTAATAAGATAACATGTTAAAAACTATTATAAATGAAACAAAAATCAAGAGCTCCACACACTAGGATCATAACCTGGTCATAAAATAAGATATTGTTGTTAACTAATCTTCGGGGTTAAGTAAATCCCACCCAAGATCTATGGAGAGAAGGTTCCAGAAACCTTTTCACATAGATTTTACCATGAAACCATATCATCATGATGAAGAGGTAGAAAAAATGGAATGTTTCAATTTCTTCAGTATATAATTCATTCCTTGGTAAAATCATACATGCATCTGGTGACAAACATAATGCTTCAAAATAAACTTAAAAAATATTTTCTAACTACATTTTTACTTAACATAACAGGGAGGTTTAAGGACCAATTTAGTTAGCCATTATATTTAAGTTCGCTTGTACCAAATTAAGTTACAATTTATACTAATTCCTTTCTTATTGATGCATTTTAATTGGAGGAACCATGTATACACTACTCATCAAAGAATTTTAATGTCTCATTTAAAATTCAACTTTATTTAGCTTACATGTTGCACGATAAACTCTTATGCAAAGTATATATATATATATATATTATCCACATAAATAGTAATTCAAAGAGTACACAACTTACTTGTATATACGCGGGTCCATTTGGCCGCAGTGTTTGAACCTGAGGCTCTAATACCATTTGTCACATACCCGAAATTTGCTCAATGTAAATTTTGAGAAAATGGGGTAAATTTTTTGCTTTTACTATATCGAAACAATTCAATTATGTTAGTCCCTTGAGAGTGGGTAATTACATAATTGTAAACAATAGTATTATTTTCATCTATTCATATAAGAAAACTAATTCAATTTGATTAAGTTCCTCTGAGTAGTTGACAAGAGGGCTATACTAATAACCATACTAGTACAATAATAATGATAAGAACTTATACCTCAAATATAGAATCACATTTTGGTTGCAATTAAGAACCGTCAAACTACAATTCACTCTAATACAATCTTACATAAGCGTATCTTATTTGGAATAGATACCACCATTACATTAGTCGCAAGTCTTATCCTTGAATGAGATATCACATACACATTAACGTTTTCTTGTTCTCTTCATCCCATGCCTTCTACAACCTGGGGACACAACTTTAGCAGCCATCACTTGAAACCATGCAACCTCAACATAAATATTAGAACTACATATCATCATACAAATTCAAGAGCATAAAACAAGATAAATCCATGTAACACAGTTAATTGTTAAAGAAACTTATTAAAAAGGTATGTGCATAAGCAATTAATTTTAGTTTACACATGTTCTTCAAGATTTATTCCAAGATTCTTCCATCAATTTGTACGCCACTTCTGCAACCATTTCTCAATATACATATTAGTGCTATAAAACCAAGAGCGTAAGTTTATAAACAAAATAAATTACATCCATAAACAAATCTAGTTGATAAAGATACTTATTTTTAGCTTAGGCAACTGAAAGTGCGTCTACGACTTTCCTACCAACCATAGGCTTCATTTGGCGTATGTTTATCCATCTAAATCCACCCCCGAGATGGGTGATGAATCCACTAAGGTAAGGAAGTAACTAAAAACCCTTCCAAAGATCTCTTAACATGACTAGATACATAGTAAAATGGTGGACCTATAGAGATCTCTTTGTTGTTTTGTTTTTGACGATGAACAAAAAAGGCAGATTATTGATTACACATATTCAATGCACATGGCGCTTTCTCAACTTATACCACAAGTATATAGTATATCTTATAAGGAAATATGCATCTATTAATCTATTCTAATAGTTCACTAATCTAAACAACTCATAAAATATATTCACAAAACACTTGGCATATATCCACAATATATGCCTATATACTCTTATTTTAAAAGATGCATTTAAATAAATTGAACACTACTCAACATTCCTATTTCATAATTTAATATGTTCTTAATCCAATCCAAAGAATGTTTAAGGAAAAATGGAAATTTTCCAAAGAATGTTCAAGGAAAAATAGAAATTTCCACAATTATATTTTATAAATTGAATATCATGGTAATATCCAACTTTAGCTATATCATTAGGACTCAAAAGTTTATATAATCTTTGTTTTCAACAAAAAGAATGATAAACAAGACCTCATCAAAAAAGAAAAACTATACCACGTTTAAAACTCCATAATATCATATCTATCTTATTTATTTTGGGTCCAAAACAATTTATACTTATAATGTGATATTATAATGATTTATAACTTTTCCATAATAAAAGCAACACATACACATGTATATTGATTACATAAGCAGCATTGTCAACAAAAGTAAATATAAAAAGGAAAGTAACCGTTTGAACAACACACTTGATTTTGGGAGAAGTTTTCCATGACTGGAGTTCTTGGTCAAGCACTTAGTTAAATATATGAAAAAAAAATTGTAAAAAAATTTGTTCCAAAAGTTTAACAGTCGCTAAAAGTATGGAACCAGGGTTTCAATATTTTAAGTTAATACAAATCACCCATAAGTGCATGTGGACTTCAACTAGGGTCTCTTCAGGCGAAAAATGTTGCACTCATCTCAAGTGCTAGCATCTCACGAAACTTAATCTTTTAAGAACTCGTTTTAGATATATATAAAGATATAGAGGCATCGTTTTTCAGATCTGGGCATCTATAAATAAATCAAACTATCGTAATATGTCAAAACATTGTTTTAAGATCCGATCATATATATAGAACCATTGTTTTGCAGATATGATCATATTCCAATAATAAAAATCAGGGGTCTAAATCATGTTTTTACTACATTTGAAGGGAATGCAGACATACTTTCAAAACACAGATAAACACGGATAAGTTTTACATCAATATCAGTTATGTGTTAGTTTGGGATCTATAAAGATCTTCAACAGGAAGTTATTTAATGCAAACAAAAAGGTATTGGGTGCTAGAGTTATCATTTTGCAGAGTTATAGCTTACAAACCATAATAAGCATGAATTCAACTTCATGAAATCAAGGAAGATAGGTTTGGGAAAACTATTCCAGAAATTGCTTCACACAAAATAATCACACATCATAGATGGAGACATGGGTTTGATTGTCTCTATTAAATGCACACATTTGGGAATCATTTCCAAAAGTAAATCGCATACAACCAAAACAGATAAAAAAGGTAACCGAATACAGAGTTCATTTTTCTATGACAAATAAGAAATCATTGGTAGCATTCTAAGCAAGGCATGAACCATAGATGGAAGTTTCATACCAGGTCTAAGGTCCAAATGAATGGACACCGCTTGAAGATTGGGCTCTCACCCATAAAGCCCTGTTCACCACCGTTTCTTCTCTTTTTCTTATAAAATTAATCATTTTCCCCAACCTGTGTGTCCCTTTTAAAATCTTGCAACCCTTTAAATATAGACTCGATCGTTTCCTCAAGGAAACAAGTGGCAGGCACAGGCCACCACATTTCCTTTAGATCAAGGAGCCCCTTCCCTTATTTTCAAGAGGATTAAAGAAATATATATATATAGAGAGAGAGAGAGATTTATATATTTCCTCACAATGTAACGAGTGGCGGTTTTCTCCGAAGTCCCAAATCGTATTTGTTATATATATATATTAATAGATGTGAATATATATAAAATTACGATTGATGGTTTGTTCTAAACCATAATCTTTAGTCCATTTAATTCATAAATCCCATATTTATTTATTTTATGTGTGGATATATTTATATAGCAATAATGTTTTCTAATTAAATCGAGAATCTAAAAATTGTCCTTTCATAACCTTTTTATATATACGCGTATCAGGACCAATTTTATTAACTTAAGAGTATAATATTTTTGCACAATAATAGTCCTTATAAAATTAAGGATTTAACTAATAATGATAACTAATAATAAACTCCAAAGTGAGATAGTGTTACCCCTTAGCTTCATTACTAACATGTATTTATAAGTAGATAGTTTAACCATAGGAAATAGCTACTCTCTTCCTAACAATATCAGTTCCTTGTCCTTGATCTTATCACTATCTTAAACATATGATTACTTAAGAATCATCAAGTAATAATTTTATTTTCTTTAAGCTTCAACCGCACCTAAGATGACATCCATCATCCATCGCTTCATAGCCATCTACTCCTCCCCCTAGTGGATTCGTCCCCAAATCATCGTTTTTGTTGTGCAACACTTTCAGCCACCTAACATCAATTTTTGATAAAGCTAGTATTCATACTTACAGTGCATTTTACTTACGCTTCACTTTTTTCGGTCATGTTCTTAGGGGATGTTACATAAATTCCCCTTTAGAAGTAACACCGTCCTGGGTGTTACATATTCATCCAAGGCTTTTTGTCCATTTCCTTCAAGTTCTTATTTCTTTCTTCCACATCCCTTGCGATGTTCTTTAGCTTTGCTTTGGTTATCTTCAATCTTTTGTGATTCCTGCAAGATTTTATTCGTCATAACCTATAGTTTTGTGCAACAAAATGAGGTCTTCCAAAATTTATTCAGTAAACATGTCATAAATTCATAATCCATCTTAGAACATAAACAATAATCCTTTATCCATCACAAAATTTGCAATTCATGAAACATATTTTAGATTATGTTTGTGCTTTTATGCTCATAAGAGGACCTAATACAACATTACCATCAAAAGAGTTCATAAGTAATTCAGATTTACTTATCTCTTTTTCTTTTTTTTGAATGACGTCTTTTACCTCCGATACTTGGATGCTTTACTAGTCCTCAACTTAACATAGACATCTCTTTCAATCACAAGTTAGCATCATATATTTCACATAATTTCAAGCAATAACCTTTTAAAATGTACCATTTTCCCTCTCCCTTGAGGGAATTTTCCTACTTAAATATTCATAACATTTACACATTAAGACATTCAACAGGCTAGTTATTGGAAAAATCATCAGTATATGTTTTCTTGTTTTCATTATGAAGTTGATCAACTTTCAACAACACTTTTGTTGATGAACAAAATATCCCTTGAGTTTTTTTTTCATCTTTAACAACTCTCTACTGAACACAGAAATCTCTCTCGAGTTGTTGACACCAATTGGACTTACAAGCTAAAACTTTGAGGTTACTCTCCCTTTTTATTGCTAGTCAAATTTTTTCCCCTAAAAAACATCAAACATCGTCTTGTTTTCCAGATGTCAAAATTTGTGCCTAGGTCTTGCCATTGATATCACATACTCTTTCATAATTCCCCTCAAGCCTCCTCGCTTGAGTCCAAGAATTTCTTTTCCACCCAGCCTCTTGCTTGAGTCCAAGAAAAGTTACTTTAGAAAAGTAGAGCTGAATCCTCAATTTTTTCCCCTTGTTGTTCCCTCAGAGAAGAGATTATTTTCCCCTCAAGCCCTCATGCTTGAGTCCAAGAATTTCTTTTCCACCTAGCCTCCTGCTTGAGTCTAGGAAAAGATAGTTTAACCATCAATCATTTATTGGATTTTCATAATTCGATACTTTTATCATTTTGTAAAACATATACAATCATTTCAATAATACTTCAGTTTCATTTGATTTACACCTTTTATATTTTGTGAATGACTACTTCATTAAGTCATTCGTTTAGTGTTTTTTTTTAATTTCTATGACAATGCATAATTCTAACGCAAGATAAATTTAGTTATGCTTTACAATGAGGTCTTGCAAGAAAATTTGATACCGACTTCAAATTAGAGTATATAGATTATTCTGGTTAATAAGATAACATGTTAAAAACTATCATAAATGAAACAAAAATCTAGAGCTCCATATACTAGGATCATAACTTGGTCATAAACTAAGATATTGTTGTTAACTAAATCTTAGGGGTTAAGTAAATCCCACCCAAAATCTATGGAGAGAAGGTTCCAGAAACCTTTTCACAAAGATTTTACCATGAAACCATATCATCATGATGAAGAGTTATAAAAAATGGAATGTTTCAATTTCTTCAATATATAATTCATGTCTTAGTAAAATCATACATGCATCTGGTGACAAATGGAATGCTTAAAAAAAAAATTAAAAAATATTTTCTAACTACAGATTTACTTAACCTAACAGGGAGGTTTAAGGACCAACTTAATTAGCCATTATCTTTAAGTTTGCTTGTACCAAATTAAGTTACATTTTATACTACTTCCCTTGTCATTAATACATTTTAATTGGAGCAACCATGTATACTCTATTCATCAAAGAATTTTAATGTCTCATTTAAAATTTAACTTTCTTTAGCTTACATGCTACACGATAAAATATTTTCCAAACCATTTTCATAAACAGTAATTCAGAGAGCACACAACTTACTTATATATACGCGGGTCCATTTGGCCGCAGTGTTTGAACCTGAGGCTCTAATACCATTTGTAACATAGCCAAATTCCTCAATGTAAATTCTGAGAAAATGGGGTAAATTTTTCGCTTTTACTATATCCAAACAATTCAACTATGCTAGTTTCCTGAGAGTGGGTAATTACATAATTGTAAACACTAATATTATTTTCATCTATTCATATAAGAAAAATTTAATTCAATTTGATTAAGTTCCTTTGAGTAGTTGAGGAGAGTGCTATACTAATAACCATACTATTACAATAATAATGATAAGAACTTATACCTCAAATATAGAATCACATTTTGGTTGCAATTAAGAATCGTCAAACTACAATTCACTCTAATACAATCTTACATAAGCGTATCTTATTTAGAATAGATACCACCATTACATTAGTCACAAGTCTTATCCTTGAATGAGATAACACATACACATTAACTTTTTCTTGTTCTCGTTGTCCCATGCCTTCTACAACCCGGGGACACATCTTCGGCAACCACCGCTTGAAACCATGGAACCTCAACATAAATATTAGAACTACATATCATCATACAAATTCAAGAGCATAAAACAAGATAAATCCATGTAACACAGTTAACTGTTAAAGAAAATAATTAAAAAGGTATGTGCATAAACAATTAATTTAGTTTACACATGCTCTTTGAGAGTTATTCCAAGATTCTTCCATCAATTTGTACGCCACTTCTGCAACCATTTCTCAATACACATATTAGTGCTATAAAACCAAGAGCGTAAGTTTATAAACAAATTAAATTACATCCATAAACAAATCTAGTTGATAAAAATACTTATTTTTAGCTTATGCAACTGAAAGCACATCTATGACTTTCCTACCAACCATAGGCTTCATTTGACGTATGTTTATCCATCTAAATCCACCCCCGAGCCGGGTGACGATTCCACTAAGGTAAGGAAGTAACTAAAAACCCTTCCAAAGATCTCTTAACATGACTAGATACACAGTAAAATGGTGGACCTATAGCGATCTCTCTTGTTGTTTTGTTGTTGACCATGAACAAAAAGGATGGATTATCGATTACACATATTCAATAAACGTGGCGCTTTCTCAACTTATACTATAAGCATATAGTATGTATTATAAGGAAATATGCATCTATTAATCTATTCTAATAGTTCACTAATCTAAACATATCATAAAATATATTCACAAAACACTTGTCATATATCCACAATATATGTCTATATACTCTTATTTTAAAAGATGCGTTTAAATAAAATGAACACTACTCAACTTTCCTATTTCATAATTTAATATGTCCTTAATTAAATCCAAAGAATGTTTAAGGAAAAAAGGAAATTTTCCCAAGAATGTTTAAGGAAAAATGGAAATTTTCACAATTATATTTTATGAATTGAATATTACAGTAATATCCAACTTTAGCTATATTATTAGGACTCAAAAGTTTATATAATCTTTGTTTTCAAAGAAAAAGAATGATAAACAAGACCTTATATAATCTTTGTTTTCAACAAAATGAATGATAAAGAAGACCTCATCAAAAAAGAAAAACTATTCCACGTTTAAAACTCCATAATATCATATCTAGCTTATTTTTTTGGGTCCAGAACATTTGATACTTATTATGTGATATTATAATGATTTATAACTTTTCCATAATAAAAGAAACACATACACATGTATATTGATTACATAAGCACCATTCAACCGTGACTATGGCAATCTCTTATGTATTAGATATTTGCACAGGTTTTTCTCTTTTTATCATCATTACGAAGTTTAAAATACTACACCTGAATTCACAACAATGTTATTGGTTAACTATCGTAGACAACCAAATACGCATGTTGGCAACAATATCTAAACACCAATTTGTCAACAAAAGTCAATATAAAAAGGAAAGTAACCGTTTGAACAACACCCTTGATTTTGGGAGAAGTTTTCCATGACTGGAGTTCTCGGTCAAGCACTTAGTTAAATATATGAAAAAAAAAATTGTTCAAAAGTTTAACAGTCGCTAAACGTTATGGACTAGGGTTTCAGTGTTTTAAGTTAATACAAATCACCCATAAGTGCATGTGGACTTCAACTAGGGTCTCTTCAGGTGAAAAAATGTTGCACTCATCTCAAGTGCTCACATCTCACGAAACTTAATCTTATAAGAACTTGTTTTAGATATATATATAAACATATAGAGGCATCGTTTTTCAGATCTAAGCATTTATAAATAAATCAAACTATCGTAATATATCAAAACATTGTTTTAAGATCCGATCATATATATAGAACCATTGTTTTGCAGATATGATCATATTCCAATAATAAAAATCAGGGGTCTAAATCATGTTTTTACTACATTTGAAGGGAATGCAGACATACTTTCAAAACACAGATAAACACGAATAAGTTTTATATCAATATCAGTTATGTGTTAGTTTGGGATCTATAAAGATCTTCAACAGGAAGTTATTTAATGCAAACAAAAACGTACTGGGCGCTAGAATTATCATTTTGCATAGTTATAGCTTACAAACCATAATAAGTGTTGGGCACCATTTTGACATCTTTTTGTCATCTAAATATCTTCCAATTCCCTCCATAAAACCTTCATACTGATTTATAAAGCCTTAATTTCACCCACAAACTTTGGTCAAAGGTATAAATGTCATTGCATTTTAACAAATTGAATTATGAGATTTTTTTTTAAGGCATTTAAACTAAAGTTTTTATTCAGAATTACAGGATTTGCTAACTTCCCATAATGTCCCCTAGGTTGGATACTTGCAGGCCAGCTAGGTGTGAACTGAAATATGGGGAAACGATCCTCAGTGTCCAAGGATGGTTAAACTTCCAACGAATAGATGATGTGGCTCTCACAGGTGTCGAGTCAATGACGGTCAAAGATGACCACCTGTGTTACCACTCAGCACAAAAGCAGGGCAGTTCTGATTTTATCTATTTTCATGGATTTGATAGAGGATCTCGAGGATTGTAATTCATAATTAGCTTTCCAGATTAATAGCATTTCTAGTTTGTATAAGTATTTGATAAGACAGAGGAGAAAGGCATCACTATTTTGAGACAGAAAACACGTAGCGTTGTTTGATTACTGTGTATGATCGATTTACTATGGTGAATATAATTGAAGTTTAAGCTTTGTCATTCTCTCTCTGTGTGTGTAAATGAGGCATTGAAGGGCCCCCTTTGTCAAGTCTGCACACCCTTTTATTTCCAGTGAATGATTTGGATTGTTGCCAGTGGTATGTTTTTAATTCCTATAGAATTCGATTTCTTTATTGCAGAACGAGTTAGACTGTTTTGAATTAGTTTTATAAGCTCTGTTATTTCATTAGTTATATATTGAAGGAATGGTTCAGATTACTATCTCACATTATTGTACATTGCTTGTTTATTCAACGATGGAGTATTAAGAGTAGTTATACATTACGAATGCTTTCCTGTAAGGGAAATTGATGTTTTTTTTCTTACTCAATGTTGGGATAATAGGCAGAGTCTCGTAATTCATATTTTAGGGTTAGGTTTAATTTGTGTTTTTTATTATCTCAGAAGATTCCACATATAAACTGTTGTGTAACTAAAAGATCAAATGAAGTTGCTTCTGTAAGGGAGTTTTTGTGTTTTCAAGTCACAGTATCTTAATCTTTCAATAGGTTTATTTCATAAGTAAACTAGAATTCCAGTTAGGTCTAGCTTTGAGTCCTTATACTTAGATATTCCTCTAAGTCTACAAACTCTGGATTGACATAAACTTAAGGTTTAATTTGCATTAGTGGATTGAAGTCCAAATTTGGCGTTGTTGCCGGGGAGGCATTTTCGAAGCAGACTTAGGAACTTAAGTTCTCCAAAAAAAAAAAAAAAAAAATTTAACAAAACACAAAATAGATTTTAGTTTTATGTCAACACAAAGAGACGAGAAAGGAAGATTTATCAAAAAACCCCCAAAAATAGAAGTAACAGGAACTTCTTTTCCAAAAGGATTCATTACAACAGTTGGTACTTTTAAAATGGTTGAGGAAGAAACATCAAAAGGACCAACTGCAGAACAGAGAAGGGAGTACGAGAGAATGTTAGAAATTGAAAATAAACGACGACAAGAGAGAAGAGAAGAAGAAAGGTGACATGAAAGGGAAGAAGAAAGGAGACAAGAGAGGGATGAAAGAACAGAATAAGATCATGAATCCACCTTTAAATTTCCCGTCTTGGACACTAGCATTACCCTAGGGGAAGAGGTAAAAATGAATAATATTCCACCATCTATCCTACCAAATTTATATGGTATGAATTCTAAATATCCGGATTCTTTCCTATTCGAGTTTGATATCTTATGTCGAACTTATGGATACACTGATGACACCCATAAGCTTCGTCTTTTCCCTGCTACCCTTAAAGCAGCTGCCTTGAAATGGTTCATGGGCTTAGGAGAACATTCTATAACTAGCTGGGATGAGATGAGGAAAATCTTTCTTAGAAAATATCAGGCATATTGTAGATCAAAGGATTCAAAAGATGACATTTTCAGAATGTCTCAACAGGAAGATGACAGCTTGGAGGAGTACCTAGAAAGATTCTCATACAACCCGCAGAAATCCAAATACAATTCTTTGACACCTGAGATCATTCAGAAAATATTTTTAAAAGGAATAAGAGAAGAATATTTGGATATTTTGAATGTTATGGGTAAAGGTAACATCTCCTACTTACCCTTTGATGAGATACAAGACTTATGTCAGAAGTATTCAAGAGGAAAAGCTAAAACTAGGAAAAGGGATGTCACTACCAAAGTAACTAAATCTGCAAACAGTGGTATCTCCAGAGCTGAACTAGGGAATCTGTTAGAATATTTTAATATTGATTTATTGATTACCTTAGGCACACAATTCGAAACATTAAAGACCAAAAAAATACAAGAACAACAGGACCAACAAGACCAAGCTTTGTCTATTTTTTGTCCTAAATGCAGAAATTGAACACCCATTAAAAGAATGTCCTTTAAATACTGTTGAAATTTGTGGCTTATGTACTTCAAATCACAAAACTGATGATTTACCCAGATTGAAAGAATTGCAGGCAGCTTGAATGGAGGAGAATCAAAGCATGGAGTCTCTCTATTTTATGGGACAACGAAGACCTTGGCGGCCACAATTTTCAGGTATGTCTCAAGATCCTATGCAGCAGTTTCATACAAATTATCAAACTCCTATTCAGAATTCATGGACTGCACCAATCTGCTCCAAATTGGAGAGGATATACTCATGGTAACCAGACATATCAGCAGGCCTATTTACAGCGCTATCAACAACCTTCTGCATATCACCAATACCAGCAGAATCAAGTCCAAGTCCCATCTTTCCAACAATCCAATATGGTTCCTCAATTGGGTCCACAACCTCAACAGCTTCAATTGCCATCCAATCAGCCTCCACCTCGGCCTACACAACTGCCAACTCAGCCAATTCCAAATCCAAATAAGAAAATAGACAAACCCATGTATAATGTTGATGATGGAATGGCACTCCCCTACTCAATCCTCCCACTTCAAAATATCAATTTAAGATCTGGGAAAACCTTACAAAAATAATATCTTGTTATCTTAGAAGAACAAATAGAAAATGAGAAAACTCCAAAAAAATTAAATAAAGAAAAATCACAGTCAGAAAATCACAGTAAAAAAGGGAAAACATTAGTATCTTATACACCTCCTTTTCCAGAAAGGTTGGTCAAAGAAAAAATTTCAATCTCCCTACCTGATTTTGATGTTTTGAATGAGTTAACTAATGTATGTGTCAAAAGTCCCCTGCTGCAGGCTATAATGGATATTCCAATTTATACTAAAGCGGTTAAGGAATTATGTCTTAATAAAAGAATGAAGGACCCATAAAAAATTCATGTGGTAGGCAATCTAGCAGGATTAATGTCTAACACTGTTTTTCTTGAAAAGTATGTAGATCCTGGAATCCCAATGGTTACAATTACTGTTAACAATTTTTCAATTCCAAAAACATTGATTGATCTAGGCGCTGCCATTAATGTCATGACACTAGAGACAATGGAATACCTTCATTTGACAAATCTCAGACCAACCACAACAGTTTTGGAATTAGCTGATAGGTCCAAAATTACACTGGAAGGGATCTTGGAGGATATCATTGTTTCTTTAGACTCCTGGGAGTATCCTGTCGATTTCATAGTGCTACAACCAAAGTCTAATCTAGGAGGGCACCCATTGATTCTTGGCAGACCCTGGTTGGCAACAGCGGATGCTTTCATAGGATCTAGGTCAGGAAGTATGCTTATTTCACATGGGACAGAGAGAAAACAAATTACACTTTATCCTTCTGCCCAAAGACCTTCTACATTAGATCAGTTGTCATGGATTAATGAGACTAAGGAACAAGAAGAAGAAGTGATTCAGCCTGTCCTGAGTATTAATCAGTTCTTTGATTTTCACTAAGAAAACAACGAAGATTTGTTAGATTATTTCATTGCTGAACCTGATATTTCTGAAGAATTAAGAGACATGCAGTATGCTATAGCAGATCAAGTTTTAGGCTATAATTTTCAAGAAAATTGCACAGTACATTCTCTAGCATTGGCACTTCACGATATTTTTAATGTTCATTCAATCACAGATATTCAAAGCAAAACAGTTGAAATCGGTCCCGGCAAACATTTGAATATAAGTGCACATCTTACTAGATCACAGGAAGAACAATTTATTACTTTGCTGAATAAACATTCCCATGCATTTGCTTGGGAGTACACTGATATGCCAGGTATTCATCATGAAACATGCACTCACCACATTTACACAGATGATAAAATCATACCTCTTAGACAACCGCAACATAGAATGAACCCCATACTAAAAGAGATAGTCAAGGAAGAGTTGCAGAAGTTGTTAAAACTAGGATTTATTTACCCCATCTTCGACAGCCAATGGGTTTCTCCCTTGGTTGTTGTTCCTAAAAAAATGGTAAATGGCGCATATGTGTATATTACAGGGAGTTATATAAGGCAACATTAAAAGATTATTTTCCATTGCCTTTTATTGATAAGTGTTGGATACCTTAGCTGGAAAAGAATATTTTTCATTTTTAGATGGTTTCAGTGGGTATAATAAAATTAGTATTGCAACAGAAGACCAGGACAAAACCACCTTTACATGTCCCTGGGGCACATATGCCTACAAGGTTTTACCTTTTGGCTTATGTAATGCCCCAGCTACCTTTCAGAGAGCAGTCTTGGCCATTTTCACAGATATAATTCATGAATGTGTTGAAATCTATATGGATGATTTTTCTGTGTATGGAAGTGCCTTTGAGGATTCCTTGGAAAACCTGGAGAAAATTTTAAAAAGGTGTGTTGACTCAAATATTTCCCTTAGTAACGAAAAGTGTTTTATGATGATGAATGAAGGGATAGTTTTAGGACATCACATTTCTTCATCTAGAATAAAAGTAGATCCTGCTAAAATTCAAATCATTGAAAATTTATCTGAACCAACAACTCAAACAGATGTAAGAAGCTTTTTAGCATATGCAGGCTATTATCGTAGATTTATTGCAGATTTTAGTAAGATAGCTCTGCCACTATTTAAATTATTTTCAAAGGATACAAATTTTACATGGGATACTAACTGTCAATCTGCATTTCAGACACTTAAAGAGAAGCTCTCCACTACTCCCATTTTAAGGGGACCAAATTGGACATTGCCTTTCCATATTTCTACCGATGCCTCTGCTACTGCAATAGGGGCCTCGTTGGGACAAAAAGAACATACCATGACTTATGCTATCTACTTTATCAGTAAAAATCTGACACCTGCAGAGTTGAATTATACAGTCACTGAAAAGGAGATGTTGGTAGTAGTTCATGCTATAAACAAATTCTGTCATTACATAACTGGCTACGAAATTTTTTTCCATACAGATCATTCAACCTTACGATATTTAATGAATAAATCTATCACTAATGGTCGGATAAACAGATGGTTACTATTACTGCAAGAATTCAATATCACTGTTTTAGATCGACTTGGACGAGAAAATCAAGTGGCAGATTTCTTGTCTCGCTTACACAATACTGGTGAGGTTGTTCCTGTTTCAGATAGTTTTCATGATGAACACTTATTTGCAATTTCTGTTATCACTCCTTGGTATGCTGACATTGCTAACTATTTATCATTAGGACAACTACCACCATCTATGTCATCTAAAGAAAAGAAAAATATTATTAAACAAAGTGCTAGGCATATATGGGTTAATGGTGATCTCTTTTATACAGGATATGATCTAATTATCAAGAGATGTGTACGACAAGATGAAGTTTTAGATATTTTGAAAGCATGTCATGATGAATCGTGTGGTGGCCATTTTGGAGAGAAAAGAACAGCATACAAGATACTCAATTTGGGGTATTACTGGCCTTCTATTTTCAAAGATGCTAAGAAGTATGTTAGAATCTGTGATACTTGTCAACGAATGGGACGGCCAGTTTGGTGTGATGAAATGCCACTTCAACCACAAATCCTCATAGAACCATTTGAAAAGTGGGCCCTTGACTTCATTGGTCCAATTCATCCACCATCACAAGGGAAGAAGTACATTTTGGTATGTACAAACTACGTTACCAAGTGGGTAGAAGCCAAACCATTACCAAGAGCCACAGAACAGACCGTGGTAAACTTTCTTTTTGAGGAGATATTTGTCATATTTGGGGTTCCTAGAGAAATTGTAACTAATCAGGGTGCCCAGTTTACTTCCAAACTAGTGCAGGAGATAGCAGCAAAGTACAAGATTAAGCACATAAAATCTACCCCTTACCATACACAAGCTAATGGCCAAGTGGAATCTACAAACAAGACTTTAGAAGGAATCATCACCAAAACTGTCTAGATGCATAGGAAGGATTGGTCAGCTAAGATTACTGAAGCTTTATGGGAATACCGAATCACTTGGAAAAAACAGTACCAGTTTTTCTCCTTATCAGCTTGTTTATGGTAAGCAAGTCCTCCTACCTATAGAGTTTCAAATTCATACCTTCAAGTTAGCAGTAGATTTGGGTATGGATATTTCTGAGGCACAACAAGAAAGAATACTTCAATTGAATCAACTAGATGAGATGAGATAGGCTGCCATAGAACACAATATTTTGATACAACAGCAGAGAGCCCAATGGCATGACAAGTTTATTAAAAAGAAACAATTTCACATCGATGACTGGGAACTATTGTTTGACTCAAAGTTCAAATACTTCAAAGCCAAATTCACAACTCATTGGCTTGGTCCATATGAGATTACAGAGGTATATGACAATGGCTCAGTCAAACTTCAAACAATCGATGATGAAGCACGTGCATTTGTGGTCAATGGCCATCGGCTCAAACTTTATACCAAGCCTATCAATAAGGAAGATTTCATACAACAAATTTCACAGCAAAGGGAAATGGAAGTGCTGGATAGACACATTGGTGTTTCTCCTTCACTTGCTTCTTAGATGATCTGATATAAAAAAATATAAAAAAAAAGAAGAGAAAATATAAAAATAAATAAAAGCAAGAAAAAAAGGGAGTTTAGTTGTGAAAACCAGGCCACTGGCACAACATAAACTTGAATTTTCCATGGAAAACCAGGTTCGCTTGGCCATTGAAAATTCATAAAAATAATATATATATATATATATATATATATTCAAATTTCATGTCTTTTACATAGCTTTATTTTCAATAATGAAGTTTTTGTTTGACTTGAGGACAAGTCAATAAGTAGGCCTGTGAGGCGGATAAGCATTTTTATGCTTTCTTGGAACCCTCCAAGTCTTTTTCATCTACAGAGGGACCTGATTTCTAGCAATACAGTGATTTCTAGCAATATAGAGGGACTTGACTTCCAGTGAAGCAGAAGAAATCTACAGAGGGACCTGATTTCCAGCAATATAGTGATTTCTAGCAATACAGAGGGACCTGACTTCCAGTAAAGTAGAAGAAATCTACAGAGGGACCTGACTTCCAGCAAAGTAGAAGGGATCTGAGATAGCAGACATCTTTAAAAGAAGACATCAGAAGGACATATATGAATCAGAAATAAATTGCAAATTAGCTACATCAAGAAGCAAACTCGTCATAAAGGGATATCAAGAAAACTCTATAAGGATTTTAGTTTTTATGCTTTAAAAGTTGCATGATTCTTTGTTTCTAAGTAATAACATGTTTACCTATCCTCATAAGCTTGACTGCCTATTTCATTATCCTCATAATCTCTGCCAACATCCATTTACTTTTCATTATCCTACCCTAGGGTCAAAATGGTGGTCAAAATCAAACCCAGAAGCAAAATTTTAATGGCCAAAACATATACTGTAATCTACAGGCAGGGTTTCCTTCTTAGTAGAAAGTAAAGTGTTTTAAGAAAAATAAAAAATAAACTAGAAAATGAAATTTCAAATGTTTTCTTCTATATATATACATTAGTGCATCATGCATTAAGTAAACATGTAGAATATAGAGCATTGATGGCCGTGTATATTTCCAAAAGGTGAAAAGAGTCCACTTCAGCTAAAGAAATCCCACATTACAATTTGTAATCAAACATTGGGGCATGCAAATAAACTAAAGTATATGAAGATGAATTAAAAACCTTACCTTCAATTTCTTTCCTGAGTGAATAATTGAATGAAAAGTGGCATGTTCATGTAATGATGGCAAGAAACGTGGTTATATGCCCCACGACAGTATACAAATGTGCCTAAAAATTGCATGAATTGGTGATATCAGGGATTATGATTTGGTCATTTTTATTTGGACCAAATCTAACTCTTTTTCTCTGTAAAAGCCCGATTGCTGTGGGTAATAGTTTTCAGTGAAAGGAAGTCGTGGATTATAGGAAGGACGCATGCACTAATTTGCTGTGGAAGTATCGCGCAGGAAGAATTGAAGGCAATTACACCAGGAGGGAGGTAAAAATTAAACCTTTTTGCCAAATAATCTGCTAGACCAACATCAATTCTAATTTCAGAGTGTCGTTTTCGGATAAGAAAACATATACAGAGTTAAAAATTGTAAGGTTGAAGTTTCCTGTGCATATTTCTTTTCCCATCAAAGTTCAAAATGACATCTAGACTAGAACCAGAGAAATTCAACCCCATTGATATTTATGAGAAATGCATGGAAATTTTTGAAAAGAAACAGTGGGTAACTTTTTTTGAAAAGTTTGATGGGCATAATGATAATGTTAGTCTAGCTTTTGCTGAATCATTTGATGGAGAAAGGGATACAGTGGGAAACTTGAACTTTAGACTGTCTGAAGACATTTTAGCACAAATTATTGGCCTACCACAGCAAGGAGAGAGATTCTTCAAAACTAAACAATTCAAGGAGAAGGCATGGATACCCTTTCTGTGCAGATCAAGGGCAGGATCAGTGAACTAGAAGAAAGGAATACCAAGGATCTGGTTGGTTCATCCCTGGGATGAAGTAGTCTATATTATCCAAAAATTCATTACCTATGAAGGCCGATTCAGTATTGTATATCTTTACCATATCAAGCTATTGCAGCATTTAAAAGGTGATTGTGAGATTAATATGCCCCATTTCCTATTACAGAGTCTATCCAAGATGGCTAAGGCTATTCAAAGGCATGCAAAAGATAAAATGACAAGCCTTTTTCACTGTGGAATCATCAAAACCATCATCAAGCATGAGTTACAGAAGCAAAATTTGACATGGCCAGAATTTTTAATTCATAATCAGTTTGAAGAACAAGAAGAGTTGGCTGAAGAAGGTTTAAAAGAAGACAAATTATTGATGATAACATACCCCAAGGATGGAGAACAAAACCATGAAGCAACAAGCTCAAAACTGCTAAAGGGGAAAAAGAAAAAGAAAGAGGTATTGTTAATCACAGATGATGAAGACAACTCTGAGGCAGCAAGTTCAAAACAACCTCAGAGAAGGATACAAACCAAGAGTGTGATAAGAGAAGAAAAATAGTTTCAAAAGCAAGAGCAGAATTTCACCACTTATAAGAGAAAGCCAAGGAAGTATCAGCAAGCTCGAAGCAAGTCAACACTAGAAGAGGATGAATACATACAAACCTTGGGAAGTCAAGAAGGAAATCTAGCAGGTGAGATAGGGTAGGATATCCAAGAAACTGATGAAGTGATAAGACAGACAAAAAGAATCAATCTCTTCTTGGATCAGCAAGAGAAAGAAAAGAAAAAGCAATCAAAATAGGAAATAATAAAAGACTCGGCTTCTCCTTTCTTAGAGCAGCAAACTATGGAAGGAGAAAAGAAAGAAGATTCAGTATAAGAGAATGAAGAATTGGGGATGGACACCAATTCTGTGCAGCTTCCAATGAAGATGGAAAAGAAGAAGACTTCCAAAAATAGTAAAAAGATTAGGAAGTTGAAACTTGCAATAAAGGAATTAGAACTGAGGAATGAGAAGTTAAAAGAAATCAACTGGAAGCTTAAAGTTCAAAGGACACGAATCTCCAAGCATGCATATAGATGCTATAAACAAAAGAAGGTTTATAAAACCAAGTATGAGAGACTGAAAGTCCTTTATGCATCTCGAGCTTCAACAGATGCATCATCTCAGACGGGAGAATAAAAACAGAGGGTTAGCAGCAAAATTTTGATATAAACAGGGTCAAATATTTTTGGGCATGAGGACATGCAACAGCTCCCTCTTGGGGGAGATGTTGGGCACCATTTTGACCTCTTTTTGTCATCTAAATATCTTCCAATTCCCTCCATAAAACCTTCATACTGATTTATAAAGCCTTAATTTCACCCACAAACTTTGGTCAAAGGTATAAATGTCATTGCTTTTTAACAAATTGAATTATGAGATTTTTTTTTAAGGCATTTAAACTAAAGTTTTTATTTAGAATTACAGGATGTGATAACTTCCCGTAATGGCCCCTAGGTTGGATACTTGCAGGCCAGTTAGGCATGAATTGAAAGATGGGGAAACGATCCTCAGTGTCCAAGGATAGTTAAACTTCCAATGAATAGATGATGTGGCTCTCACAGGTGTCGAGTCGATGACGGTCAAAGATGACCACCTATGTTACCACTCAGCACAAAAGCAGGGCAGTTCTGATTTTGTCTATTTTCATGGATCTGATAGAGGATCTCGAGGATTGTAATTCATAATTAGATTTCCAAATTAATAGCATTTCTAGTTTGTATAAGTATTTGATAAGACAGAGGAGAAAGGCATCACTATTTTGAGACAGAAAACGCGTAGCGTTGTTTGATTACTGTGTATGATCAATCTACTATGGTGAATATAATTGAAGTTTAAGCTATGTGATTCTCTCTCTACATGTGTAAATGAGGCATTGGAGGGCCCCCTTTGTCAAGTCTGCACACCCTTTTATTGCCAGTGAACGATTTGGATTGTTTCCAGTGGTGTGTTTTTAATTCCTGTAGAATTCGATTTCTTTATTGCAAAACGAGTTAGACTGTTTTGAATTAGTTTTATAAGCTCTGTTATTTCATTAGTTATATATTGAAGGAATGGTTTAGATTACTATCTCACATTGCTGTACATTGCTTGTTTATTCAACGATGGAGTATTAAGAGCAGTTATACATTGCAAATGCTTTCCTATAAGGGAAATTGATGTTTGATTGCTTACTCAATGTTGGGATAATAGGCAGAGTCTTGTAATTCATATTTTAGGGTTAGGTTTAATTTGTGTTTTTTATTATCTCAGAAGATTCCACATATAAACTGCTGTGTAACTGAAAGAGCAAATGAAGCTGCTTCTGTAAGGGAGTTTTTGTGTTTTCAAGTCACAGTATCTTAATCTTTCAATAGGTTTATTTCATAAGTAAACTAAAATTCCAGTTAGGTCTAGCTTTGAGTCCTTATACTTAGATATGCCTCTAAGTCTAAAACTCTGGATTGACATAAACTCAAGGTTTAATTTGCATTAGTGGATTGAAGTCCAACAATAAGCATGAATTCAACTTCACGAAATCAAGGAAGACAGGTTTGGGAAAACTATTCCAGAAATTACTTCACACAAAAAAATCACACATCATAGACGCAGACATGGGTTTGATTGTCTCTATTAAATGCACACATTTGGAATCATTTCCAAAAGTAAATCGCATAGAACCAAAACAGATAAAAAAGGTAACTGAATAGAGAGTTCATTTAGCTAAGACAAATAAGAAATCATTGGTAGCATTCTAAGCAAGGCATGAACCAGAGATGGAAGTTCCATACTAGGTCTAAGGTCCAAATGAATGGACACCGCTTGAATATTGGGCTCTCACCCATAAAGTCCTGTTCACCACCGTTTCTTCGCTTTTTCCTATAAAATTAATCATTTTCCCCAACCTGTGTGTCCCTCTTAAAATCTTGTGACCCTTTAAATATAGACTCGATCGGTTCTTCAAGGAAACAAGTGGCAGGCACAGGCCACCACGTTTCCTTTAGAACAAGGTGCCCCTTTCCCTCATTCTTAGGAAGATTA
>LPNX010233535.1:173955-260060 GCA_001517045.1 Pseudotsuga menziesii
TGAATATATATAAAATTATGATTGATGGTTTGTTCTAAACCATAATCTTTTAATAGTCCATTTAATTTGTAAATCCCATGTTTATTTCATTTATGTGTGGATATATTTATATAGCAATAATATTTTCTAATTAAATCAGGAATCTAAAAATTGTCCTTTCATAACCTTTTTATATAAAGTATTGTATATTATATATATACGTATCAGGACCAATTTTATTAACTTAAAAGTATAATATTTTTGCACAATAATAGTCCTTATAAAATTAAGGATTTAACTAATAATGATAACTAATAATAAACTCCAAAGTGAGATAGTGTTACCCCTTAGCTTCATTACTAACATGTATTTATAAGTAGACAATTTAACCATAGGAAATAGCTACTCTCTTGCTAACAATATCAGTTCCTTTTCCTTGATCTTATCACTACTCTTAAACATATGATTACTTAAGAGTCATCAAGTGAGAATTTTATTTTCAACTTCAACCGCACCTAAGATGACATCCATCATCCATGGCTTCATAGCCATCTACTCCTCCCCCTAGTGGATTCGTCCCCAAATCATCGTTTTTATCGTGCAACACTTTCAGCCACCTAACGTCAATTTTTGATAAATCTAGTATTCATACTTACAGTGCATTTTACTTACACTTCACGTTTTCCGGTCGTGTTCTTAGGGGATGTTACATAATTTCCCCTTTAGAAGTAACACCGTCCTCGGTGTTACATATTTGTCAATTCTGCTCCAAAAGTGTGTGATATGCATCAAAATAATCAGCCATGTATTCTTTCATCCAAGAAGTGAATGAAGAGTCTCTACTAAAATCTGAACCAAATAATGAGAAAAAAAAACAAGGAGAGTTCAAATGACTCAAAGAATTCTCACCCATACATCCATGAATGAGAGAATCATAAATATATAACAAAGTATGGGGCTGGAAACAAAAATTTTCTCCAATCATAAATATGTTCACCCCAGTGTTGGATGAAGTTCCTCCAACATCAAATGAACCAAGTGTTGAGCAAGAAAAAACATGAGTCTTCAAGTGACTCAAATGCATACCATAGGTGCATCGATGTAGATGTGCATCATCATAAAGGTAAAAAAGGATGTTGCTTCAAATGTGATTAATAATGTGCTCCAACCATGTCATCATAAAAAGTAAATATACTAGTTCCATACTCCTCATGTGGCACCATAAAAATAACCCTTTCACCCATACTTCATTGAGACTAATGCTGGAAAACATGGAATTGTAGGATGTAGGAGAATTAACTAACTCACCCAAATGATAAAAAAGTGAATATGTTTCATCATGGTAAGGATCCATATGGGTAGTGTTAGTGCCATAAATTTTTCCCAGACTATGGAAGGACAAGCCAATACAATCTAAAAAAATCACAATAAAGTAAAATAGGGTTTTATAAGGTTTTGGTTGCATAGTTTGAAGACAAGAGGGAAAACATTCATAAGACCAAAGAAAACACTAAATCATGAGCATTTAAATGACTGAGATGCATAACATATAAACCATAATCCAACAGAGTAAACATAGTATTGAATTTCACCCACAGTTAGCAAGCATTTCAAGCATAAAAACATTAAACAGGAAATGAATATATCAACTGAGTAATTAACACAAATTAGAAATGAAACTAGTCAATAATATGAAGGGAATATAGTGCAAATATTTCATAGTTCAGTCATCAAAAACACATAAGAGTCTTTTAATTAGCTCATAAACATAGCCTGATAGCCTCCCCTTTCCAGCAAAAAAAATCGAACCATTTGTCCTCTTTCAAACTTACATTTATCCTATTCCTTCAAAATCAGTTGAATAACTAAATCCTAACTGCTTTTAGACTTTCCCTTGAATAGTTCAATCTAAACTATTATCATACAAAAATAAAATGACTTTCCAAACATTAACCAAAAACGAACTTTCTTAACTAACTTTACAAGCCTTTAGCTGCTTCAACTAGTAAAGCAATCCCCTCCAAAGCCTGATCTTTCCTTTTAGCTTTCAAGTGATCTAACACCAAGTCTACAACCCTCCTTGTTAGATCCTCGTTCTGCTAAGTCATCTCCTGGATAGTCTTCTTTAGCTGTGTTAATTGATCCTCTGTTTGCCTTTTCCTGCTCCTGAAAACCCTTATTTTCATTCTGTTTCAAAATTTCGATATTCAAGTACTAATTTTCCACCACGATCTCCACCTGCTCTACGTGCACTTCAAGAAAAATCATGATTGGAAACTCCTTTGTCTCATTATAGTCTGTCATCATTATTACATCACTTCTGCAAGAAACCCCCATGATTTTCCTTCTTGATTATATTTACACTCGTCGGAGTGATTAACATTGAATTTTCCTACGGTATCGGCATCTCCCATCACTAACTACTAACCCTTCTCAGCATTGGCAATCGAAGGTTCAAAATTAAACAAATTAGCACTTCCCCTTATTAACTTGTCGGCGATTGGAAGCATTAATTTCTACTGCATTGAAACCACAAGCCACTATGCTGCTGCAGTGTCAACGTTTTAAAGAACTAAATCTCCGCAACATTTAAAAAATGACTTTAGACCATTAGCTTTCCGCAATGTTGAAAGATGACTTTAAACTTGTGCGGCGTTTTGACCATAGGCTTTGCGATCGGAGATTAGAAGCTGTATCAACTGTCTCGTCGGCACCTTAAACCATTTTTTTCCCCAGTGTCGGCACTTTAAACCATTGTGCTACTGGCGCATTAGACCATTGAATCTTCACATCTTTGAAAATTTATTTTAAACATGCGTGACACTTTAGACCATTGACTTCGCGATCGGCGATCGGAATCGTTATGAACTATCTCATCGGCGCTTTAAAGAACTATGCTTCCACAACATTGAAAGAGGATTTTTAACTTTGCACAACTTTCTTGTAGCGCTTCTGTGTAACTTTTTCTGGGTTGCGCTACAAGAAAATTCAGGTTAATGATTTTCAAAAATCATGCTAATGATAAGGGTTTAAACTTGGTTTAGGAATCTCAATTAAATGTTTATGCTATTTTTCAGACTTTTTAATCCATATAAGCCTTATATAAGCCCTTTGATCATGAAACCAAACCAAAACTTATAAAAATAAACTAAAAAGAATCAAATAACATGAAAGCTAAAGAGAAAAAAACTCAAACTATCCCAAACAACAAAATTTTCTAGGAATAAAGAATAAAACCAAGCTTCAAAACATAAATAAAAGTATCAAAATATGGAAAACAAAAACAGGCTATAACATCTGGCTCCTGCTGCAGGATGAAGTCCTCCCTGTGAGGCTTCAAGAGCCTATAGACCAGTTCCTTCTGTTTTGCTGCTTGTTAGCCTGCAAAATATCCATTGAGCTATGGAGTCTTTATTCAATCCTTCACACAATGGTATATACAATGAAATTCAAATCTCTTTCCTTCAAATACTGTAAAAGTATCTAAGGAACCTTCCATCTACTAAATTAAATTGCAATCCCATTTCCAATGTAACCAGCCAAACATTTCATCAACCCGCCAAAACCTACTTCCAACTTCGAATATGTGTATAATCAGAAATATTTGAAATCATGAAGAGTAAAGATCTAGCAACTTGTACTCACTTTCATCAAATGGTGTCTTTAAAATCACATATCTATAACTTAGAATTGACTCTAAATAATCTGCCATTGGATCATAAAAATTTCCAAAAGTTACCTCTTCATATTTTGTTTCATGAATATCAAGCACACATTGGTGATAAAATACATCAGGATCAGTCTGAACTTGCTCCAGAATTTTTTGGACAGTATCATCAATAATATCAACAAGTTGAACCTCCTTTTCCACACTGTGTTTAAATGGATAACTATCATGCATTGGCTTCGGCTGTTCAAGGATAATGGACTGAATGCATTCCTGAATCTGCTGATCAGATTGTGCCATATCACACACCTCACACATTTCCAGGTCTTTGTTTTCAATTTCATCACCATATTTATTAAAAATAAGAGCATCATCATAATGGTTTTGAACAACAGATTTATCATAACCATGAATATAAGAAACTTCTGATATAACATTAAAAATGTGAATAGCCTGGATTTCATCGATTTTAGTATCAAAACAAAAAGGCATAGAATATAATTCATCACAGAAATCTTTCCTTGGAACCCTAACCTCTTCATCATAAAAAGGAGCATTCTGGGAAATTTCGAATGATGATGTTGAAGGTTCATATTTTTCTTCAATACAAAACTGATCTTTAACACAACAATGATTTTCAACAGTTTGTTGAACAAGAGATTGATCTTCTACATGATTAGCATTCAAATGATTATTAATACTGTTGAAATCATTATGAGAATATCTCAAACTCCCTCTGCTGATCTCATCACTAGAATAATCTTCAACTTGACCTAAAACAACAACTTGATTATCGTAATGATCATGAAATTCTTCCTTGACAGCAGTATCTGAAAATGTTACCTCTTCATCTTCTTCCTGATCAATTAGGGAATTGGAAAACTCACCTATTATCTCTAAAAACCTTTTTATTATAATGTCATCTTCTTGTTCTCTAGTGCATTTTACTGGCTTTTCCTTTTCAACCTGTATTAAACCAGCAGTATTATCATCATCACTAAAATGCAACATACAAGTACCCAAATCTTTGTTAATATCATATAAGGGATGATTTGTAGGGTTCTTATCATCTGTCATAATATAGGAAAATTGTAACTCTTTGTATAACCTTCTGTTTTCTCCTCCAAATACAGGAATGGTGGCATATGTTAAATCCATTTGTAAAGTCCCACCAAACTTCTTTGCCCGAGATCTATAGAGGAGCAGTCCAAATTTAGGTGTAATGTCTGCTACTACAACATCCATAATCACACTCTTCATTGGTAGCTGATCCAAACTGACAACCATATCTTTAATCACTCCTAAACATTTTACAGCTCATGAATCAAAAGCATACAAATCATGATAGGGTTTTGTTATACTCAAACCTAGAGCCTCCATGACATCCTTTGGAATTAGGTTATGTGATGCTCCTGAATCCAAAAGACAGGTATGTATCATCTTTTCATGAATAATCAGTGTGATATAAAAAGGAGGTGATGTACCTGCTTCTTTTCCATTTTTTCTGCCAGAGCTGATTCGATAAAGATTTTAGGTCTTTCTTCTTGTAGATTCACTGTATCAGAGAGAGGCTGACTATTTGCTGAACCAATCATTTTCAGAACTGAATTTTTGTAAGATGGATTCTTCATTAACTCAGTAAAAGGCATAGGGATCTGGATTTTGCCTAATTCATTTTCCAGGTTAAAATTTTGTACAGTTTTATTTATCTCTTCAACTTCCGCATTCTTCTTTTGTTTATCCTGAGTTTGTTTATTCTCTAACACGGGATTAGACTGTTGTTTAGGATGCACAACTACCTTTTTCTTTGGATTCTGAACTACTTGTTTTGGACCTGACCTCAAATTTAAAGTCTTCTTTGGCTTAGTCTGATATGTATCAGCAGTCACTTCAAGATTTGAATCATTTTCTGTTTCAAACATATTAGCATCATAATATTTTGAGTTTAAAAACTCTTCTTCAGTGACAAAACCCTCAGTTAACTGCTCTCCAAAATAATTCATATCCTGGCCTGTATCCTTAAAAAACACTTCCTCTTCAATTTCTTCTTCATCAACTACATTATTCTGAAGTGGGGGTGGTACTTTTTGATCCTCAGCTTCTCTTCTTTCCCGTTGTATATCATTGTTTCTTCTCTCTCTAGGAATGAAACGAGGTGCAAATTGTCTTCTGAATTGGTTTTGATTATTAGGGTTTCTATCACCCTCTTGAACAAGTTTGTTTGAATTCTTCTCTAGTTCCAACTTGTTTAATTTTGCAGTCAGGATCTTAAATAGCTTGGACATCTCATCAATTTTACTTTCTGCAGAGTGAGATGTTGAAACCCCTAGAGTTACCTCTCTCTTACCCTTCCTGTCATATATTTGTTGAGTTGTAGTTTCCTTTAATCTATTAGAGGATAATATATTAGGCTCCACTTCTAATGCTGCATCCTGCATGTTCAGTAAAGTAACAGGTCTTATTTCTCTTAGAAGTAGGGAAAAGTCATGATCAAAAGCGTTGGCATATTTGAGTTTTGCAGATGTTTCCAAAGGTTTTATCTCTGTAGGAATTCTGCCATACATTTTATTGAATCTCTTTGAAAAATCAACTATGGTTTCATCCTTCTTTCTCCTAAGGGCTCCAAACTCAGTGATGTAATATGTATGATCCTTGGTATCACCCCATTGTCTCATGAAAAGGTCTTGAAGCTCTTCTATGATAGTAATAGAATTTGTAGGAAACTCTCTGAACCATTTTCTGACATCTCCATCAAGACTTTGTACAAACATCCTCATCCATACATCCTTGGCCTCAATATTCTGATTATTAGCATAGCTGAGAAAAGCCTCCCAATTCTCCTCAGCTGTAGTTTCACCCTGTCCATTAAATCTAGGCAAGTATTTTTGGTAATCACCCCTAAGAAGTGCATTCAAAGGCTGAGGCAAAACTAAAGGGGCATACCTAGCTACCACCATTCGGTCCATCATGTCTAATGGCTGATTTTGGGCTACCATCTTTATGTTAATTGGTTTGGATGATGTAACGATTTGGCTAGAACTTGGCTGAAATGGATTTTTACCAGCTTTGAGGTGAAATAAAGGGATTCTACCAGGGGATATAGTCTTCGCTTTCTTAAAGGATTGAGGATTAGTGAAAACTTGAAAATTACTGTCAGGAATTGTAGGTTTCAACCAAGATGACTCTTTTTCTTCTCCCTTTAGAACAACAAAAGGTAATGAAATATCTAACTCATCAGGGTTACATAGAGTTCGTGACGACTGAGACCTTTTGATCTTCCTAGTTGTTTTCAATATATCTTCTGGGTCTGAAACACCCAGCTGTAATGGTGAACTAGGTTTGTTTCTTGTTCCAACTCCCTTAGTAGCCACTGTGAAAAACTGGTGAAAAGTAGTCTTTAAGATTTGCTGGTTTAAGTTCACCTCTCAAAACCAGTGAAATGATAAGTATCCCAAGGAAAATAGGTTTTCAACTTCGTCCCCAGCAATGGCACCAAATATTTTAGTGCCATAAATTGTTCCTAGACTACAGAAGAACAAGCCAACACAATCTCAAAAAATCACAATAAAGTAAAATAGGGTTTTATAAGGTTTTAGTTGAACAATTTGAAGACAAGAGGGAAAAAATTCATAAGACCAAAGCAAACACTAAATCATGAGCATTTAAATGACTGAGATGCATAACATATAAACCATAATCTAACAGATCAAACACAGTACTGAATTTCACCCACTGTTAGCAAGAATTTCAAGCATAAAGACATTAAACAGGAAATGAATATATCAACTGAGTAATTAACACAAATTAGAAATGAAACTAGTCAATAATATGAAGGGCATATAGTGCATATATTTCATAGTTCAGTCATCAAAAACACATAAGAGTCTTTTACTTAGCTCATAAACATAGCCTGATAGCCTCCCCTTGCCAGCAAAAAAAATCAAACCATTTGTCCTCTTTCAAACTTACATTTATCCTATTCCTTCAAAATCAGTTGAATAACTGAATCCTAACTGCTTTTAGACTCTCCCTTGAATAGTTCAATCTAAACTATTATTATACAAAAATAAAATGACTTTCCAAACTTAACCAATAATTGAATTTCTTAACTAACTTTACAAGTCTTTAGTTGCTTCAACTAGTAAAGCAATCCCCTCCAAAGCCTGATCTTTCCTTCTAGATTTCAAGTGATCTGACTCCAAGTCTGTAACCCTCCTTGTTAGCTCCTCATTCTGTTGAGTCAGCTCCTGGATAGTCTGCTTTAGCTGTGTGAACTGATCCTCTGTTTGCCTTTTCCTGCTCCTGAAAACCCTGATTTTCATTATGTTTCAAAATTCTGATCTTCAAGTACTAATTTTCCGCCGTGATCTCCACCTGCTCTATGTGCACTTCAAGAAAAACTGTGATTGGAAATTCCTTTGTCTCATTATAGTCTATCATCATTATTTCATCGCTTCTGCAAGAAACCGCCATGATTTTCCTTCTTGATTATATTTACACTTGTCGTAGTGATTAACATTGAGTTTTCCCATGGTATCGACGTCTCCCATCACTAACTACTAACCCTTCTTAGCATCGACAATCGGAGGCTCAAAATTAAACGAATAAGCACTTCCCCTTATTAACTTGTCGACGATCGAAATCATTAATTTCTATTGCATCGAAAATACAAGCCACTATGCTGCCGCAGTGTTGGCATTTTAAAGAACTAAATCTCCGCAACATTTTAAAAATGACTTTAGACCATTAGCTTTCCGCAACGTTGAAAGATGACTTTAAAATTGTGTGACGTTTTTACCATAGGCTTCATGATTGGAGATTGAAAGCTATATCAATTGTCTCGTAAACCATTTTCTTGCCGCAGTGTCGGCACTTTAAACCATTGTGCTGCCGGCGCATTAGACCATTGAATCTTTGCATCTTTGAAAAATGATTTTAAACCTGCTCGGCACTTTAGACCATTGACTTCGTGATCGGCGATCAGAAGCATTATGAACTATCTCATTCGCACTTTAAAGAACTATGCTTCTGCAACATTGAAAGAGGATTTTTAACTTTGCGCAAATTTCTTGTAGCGCTTCTGTGTAACTTTTTCTAGCTTGCGCTACAAGAAAATTCAGGTTAATGATTTTAAAAAATCATGCTAATAATAAGGGTTTAAACTTGGTTTAGGAGTCTCAATTAAAGTTTTATGCTATTTTTCAGACTTTTTAATCCATATAAGCCTTATATAATCCCTTTGATCATGAAACCAAACCAAAACTTGTAAAAACAGACTAAAATGAATCAAATAACATGAAAGCTAAAGAGAAAAAAACTAAACTATCCCAAACAACAAAATTTTCTAGGAATAAAGAATAAAACCAAGCTTTAAAACATAAATAAAAATATCAAAAGATGGAAAACAAAAATGGGATATAACAGGTAGTATCATGCAGCTCCTTCAAAAGTGTGAAACCTTTGTCGTAGATTCGTTCCAATGTAGATGAATCATGCTCTTCTTTAAAAATTGCATAACCTTCATCAAGAGACAAATCAAGATCCTCTTCCACCACATCAAGTGTTTGGATCACTTCAAGTTCATCTTCAAACACATCAAGCACATTCAAATTTCCACATTTCTCAAGATCCACCATGTCATGAGAATCCTCCAAACATCTACCATTTGACAATATGAAACATAGGAGGAAAAACAAGTGTCTCGCAACTTTTCAAGAAGTTGTTCATTTTGAATTGTGAGCTTATGATTATCCTCATTATTCTTCAAGTATGCATCATGTAACAATTCATTAAGCTCAAACAAATGGTTTCTATCAAAAATCAAATACATGAAATTACCTTTGATGTGGTACATTGCTCTTTGAATCTTCTCCATGTATTCAAAGAAGGACGTTTCCTCCATTGAAGTAGCTCTCCAACAAGAATTTGACACTAATGCTTGAATGTCATGGACTATGCTAGGGGACTCATGGATATCACTTTCACTCATTATAAAATACCATTCAATGAAGGATGATTCATGAAACCAAACCTCCTCTTCTTCTTTCTGCTTGATTTGATCAACTTCTTGAAGCCCAAGTGGTGATTGGGAAGTTGATATTGGTTCTTAATTATCTATCACAAGGTATTTATCTTCATGATTATTTGAAATCTGGCTTGATGCAACATTTTTAAATATGATTTCTATGTCACCAACATAGAGTTGTGAGCACCCATTAGTAGGTACTCTTGCATAGTTCAATGATCCATCAATAGATTCCCTTTGATTTTCACAATCCCCATCAGTAAGGATTGTGTGCTTGTATTCACTTTACTCTTTATGTTCTTTTATGCAATCACCATGAGGTAATTCAAGATCCACTTCATGATTATTTTTTTATTTCTGTAATGGTGCATCTATGATATTTTCATCCTTTTTAGAACAAAATTTCTTCCACACATTCCACATGATCTCCGTAGAAGTGTTTATAACTTCCTCCTTTATAGGGAAAAATAAACTTTTGCTCTTTTTCACAAGTAGGCTGATTTTTCTTTAATGAGTTCACATTTTCCTTCTTATGCCTAAATCCATACTTGACAAGATATTACTTGAAATAATACCTTTCATTAATATCCCCTCTCAAATTTTGATACTCCTGGAAGCATGCTTCAATATCTATGGTTGTAATTTCTTCTTTCATTGGTCGGGGAGGAAAGAAAGTAGGCCTAGTGGGTCTATTGTGAAGCCAAGACATATCTGCAACCTTTTATTCAATTTATGTTCTTAATACACAGTTTCCAAGACCATGCCATGATATCACTGGAATGTCACTTGTGGTTAATTTTCCCAATGTTCTCAAATTCACCCTCGTTTCAACTCTAGGTATATGGATACAAATGATTCCAAACTCCTCCAATTAATTTCAAACTTGGTGAGGAAGGTTGTGAGGGGTTATGGGACACATTAACACATCTATCAAACATATAATCAACTAGTCAATTTTGGAGGTGGAAATCCCCCCTGAGTCTTGGAACAAATCTATTCCAAACACTGTGCAACCTACACTAATGGCTGGAATGATACTTGTCTTTAATATAATACATTAATTAAATTATATTTTCATCATTATATGTTTTTTTTGGGTTGAATAGGTATCCAAGATAACTCAAGGAACCTATTAGTAATTTTGAGGGTCAAACCCCCAATGGTAGATGGCTCCAAATAGCTCCAAATGCTCTCAAATTGTACCAGAAGGTGTATGAATGATGTTAATACATAAAAATGGTTCTTATAGGAGTGTTTGAAACATCAAATGAATTCTAAAACCCAATTCGGAAATCTGGTCAATGTATGGAGTTTTACGAGCAACTTGTGGTTCAAATCCCCTAGAACACATATTTCATTAAAATTGGAAACATTTTATTCCAAGGACATCACCAAAATTGAATTTTTTCGTTATTTTGGAATTCTAGATCCACTGTTTAACTCCAAATTTAATGAAATATGTGTTCTAGGGGTAGATGTTGAAAATGACTTTCCACATGCACTCAATCCAACTCAAATTTCTGAATTGAAGTAGGGTACATAAAAAGGAAATAAACATGAACTTGTATGCATCACCATTCAACTTTTAATGTCTTCTATAAATCCCTTAAAACATATGCAAAAAGACTAGTTTCAACCTTAGGGGAGATGATAGGAAATCTTCTCCAAATGCTATAAAACTAAACAAAATGACTCCAAATGCTTATGTATTGAACATTAAAATAATATAATACATCAATAACAGTCAATTCATCCATAAACCATCAGTAGTTTACTTATCCATTCGAATACATCAACATTACTGTTAGGATTATTAATCCTCCCTTGGTCAAATGTCTATTACATTAATTATTGCCTAAATTATGAACCTTAAATTAATTAAATGAGTCCACTAATGAAATCGGGTCCACATGGCCTAATGGGGCCACATGTATCAGTCATTGAAGTGTGGGGGACAATTCTAGAGGTTAACTACCACTTACTACATGTGCATGCATTAGTGGGGGCGCCTCCTAGACCAATCCCTACATTTTAGGAGCCATTGGGAGTCTCGGCACCAACCTACTTCAGTCAATTGGTGTTAGCACTAGTTATTCTTAGTTATCCCTCAGTTACAATCAATTAATTCACAAATAGTTAGGCTAGTGCTACTAATACATAGTCGCATGGGGAGGAGCGCTTTTCCTAACTACCTCACTCTCAATTTCATTGAGTTAACTAGTTGTTACTTCATGTTGGAGTTATTGGTCATCAGGAAGTTGTCTATTTGGACTCTGATATTGATTTGGAGACCTTGTGTTAGAGATTCAATTAGATATAGGCTTATCCACTTGGATTATTCAAATTCATTACTCATGCATTCGATTCTACCTATTTGTAATCTATTGTACAACGAATATTATTATGATGAATATACTGTAAATTCCTGAGCAATACTTGTCCATTTCCTGTGTGGTTTGTTTTGTTGGATTTGTATTTTCATTCTCCATTCAATTGCTGCAACATAATCAGAACTCTTTGCCTGAATATCTAAATGGCATTCAAATTCTAACATGGTATCAGAGCCTTCTCAGGTAGGATTCATGCTTGTTTCTCCTCAACGAACATCAGAAGAAGCTAGGTTTCCACATAAGTCCCCTATGAAAATTTTCTAGCTCTAGATTCATTCAGAGTAACTGAAAGGGTGTGACAAACCCTGAAAACATGTTCATGTCTGGAGGAAAAGCATGATTCTAACAGTTCTTATGTTTTAGTGTTATTTGCAGTGAAATTGATAGGTGCTACATAGCTTGAAAGAAGTATTTGTTATCTCCCTTTCGGAGCAATTATGAGTTCTCAAAATCCTGATCCACGAATCCTCACAACTTCCAATTACCTTTATTATAGGATTGATATGCAGTTGGCCTTACACAAGCATGGCTACCATAGGATTATACATGAATGGGAGGTTGAACCTCATGAGATGGTAGAGTGGAACAAGTTCCTAAACCGTTGTGATAAAGCATTTGGGTACTTATGTACTTATATTTCCAAATATCTCCTCTTTCATCTGGAAGGATTGAGGACTCCTAGAGAATCCTGGGAGAATATTGATAGCTTGTTTAAAAAATAAAATGAGCTTCAGGGACACATTCTAGACATTGAGTTGGTATCTTTACATCCCAACAGTTTCAAGATTATTGAGCAATTCTTCTCCAAATTCAAGTCTCCGGTGTTATAATGCAGACGGTGTAGGATAGAGCAAAAGGATGAGAATAATTTCCTTTCAATACTCAGAAAACTAGGTCTTGAGTACTCTGTCTATGTCTTTATGTTTCATTCCAAGTGGGGAAAGCTTTCCTGATTGGAAACTTCCTTCTTTATATTCATTCTTCGAGTCCTTAATTAAGGAACAAGACAAATTGATTCAAATGGGAGTCATACAGACTTGAAAGGATCAATCTCTCTTGGTTACTGACTCCTCAAAAGTGCAAGCAAAGGAGAAATCAAAGAAGAAGGAGCCCAAGGCAGCTGATTTGAAGCCTAAACCAAATCAGCAAGCTTCTGAAGAGGCCTCCAGCTCTAAGAAGAAGAAATTTGAAAAGAAGTTATGTTTGTATTTTGAAAAGGGATACCATCTTGAAGAACATTGTATGAGGAAGAAACTTGATGAGATGCTCATTCTTCTCAAGCAACACAACATTGCTCCTCTAAGAGCAAAGAAGCCTGATGAAGAAGCACTGACAGAAGATGTCGAAAGGTTTCATGATTTGAAAGAAAATATCTCTCCATCCTCAACATAAATTATATATTCTAGAGCCTCCAAACACATGGTTTCCTCCAAAGAATCCTTCTCTACTCTTTCGCTATCAAAGGTGCCTAATATTCACATGGGAGATGATTCCTAGATTCCAGCAGAAGGAAGGGGCTCAGTCAGAGTGAAGCATGGTGATTTCAAGAATTTATTATATGTGCCCTCCCTTGCTGATAAATTGTTATATATGTCATATTTCATCCTTCATATCTGATTTGTTTCATAGGTGTCATAGCATCTTCATCATTTTTTTCATAGAGCTAGGGAATCTAGTCCAAGTGTCTCACTAGCTCCCAAATGTCTCTTCCTCTTCCATGGTAGCTACTCTTCCACTCCAATTCAACCTTAATTTATTCATGTTAAGTATATTGACCTTCCAACTCATTCCAATACTCATGGGATTCTTATGGATTTGAAATGACAAGAGGAGGATGCCATGTGGCATAGAAAGTATAGCTTGTGTGGGTCCCACGTCCTCCATGTGTCTTCATGATCAAATTCCACTTTGATTTTCCCATGTATTTATTTATTTATCTCCTTTATTAAATATTTATTCCATTCTAATTTTCAAACATCATTTATTGTCCCCCTTATTCCAAAGCCAAAAGCTTCCGCCCCCAACCTAAGGAACTAGTAATTTTCCACCTTGGCAATTATTTGACCCTTAGCATCAATTTGACAAACTCTCATGAATATGGAAAATGTGATTAGGCCATTGTGACCCAATGCAAAATTTGGTACATGACAGCCTATCCCCACTCCAACGAAACTTTGGTGTGGCGTTTCTTGAATGGACCGTGGCTCGGCTGGCATGTTGGCAATTCATTTGTTGGCTTGGACTATTAGTTGATAACTCTATCGGTTCAATTATAACTTGGCAATCTATTGTTTGCTGAGTTGGAATTCCACTGCATAATATACGGCCTCGGTGTTGGCCACATGATTTAAGGTTTTATCCCTCGATCTTCCCCTTTCTCCAAATTAAACCCTATACAAGTTTATATACAACATTTCACCTATATCTATTAAGAACCATGGTCGAAGGCTTGGGTAACATAGTTGTGTGAAGTCTTTTGGAAGGTTATGGATTTCTTGGGTTCGATCCTCATAGACTCCACCTACCTTTTATCCAGCATTACATTACTATTTCTTTTTTCCAAACTAACCAGTTTTTTGCCATTTTTAACCATCCTTAACGAGACTTCAAATGCTGACAACTTCTTCATCCATAGGTCGTTTCACACGAGACAAGCGTTGACGAAAAGATGTCAAAGAGCTCTTTACCCTAGTAGGATTTATTTTGTTTTTTGAATGCTTTAAATTTTATAAGATATGAAATTATCCACCTAGATCATAATCTCTTTTTCATATGTACATTTTCCCAAATTGTTGGCCCTAGGAAACTACAAACCAGTTTTTGTCGGAATTGTGAAGAATCTAGTTGCAAGGAAAGAAAGGTAGTGATTAAAAAGGAGAAGAGTAAGTCGAATCCAAGAATTCAACATGTTTTGAGGAAACAATAAATCTAACGATGAGTTAAGTTATACTATTAGTCTATTTTTGGGAATGGGCATGATTGTAAATTGGGTCGTTAGTGCCTTTATTAATGTAACATAATTCATTGGGGTAGTTAGAACAACCACTTAACTATCAGTTGAGAACTAGTCTAAAGTTGGAATAAGAATTATAAGATGTATATCACATCAATCCATAAGTTGTGGGCGAACAAGCTTCACAACGGGCTATCTCGACAGAGAGGTCGACAAAAATAATAAACAAGAAAGAAAGCATGAGCGCATGAAAAAGACAAAGAAAACCCATCCATTGTAAATAATATTTTGATAAAAGTCTGCAAGTTGTGTGCATAGACCAAAATCATTCCAAATATTACTCATGCCATATTAAGAGAGCTTTTATGATTTTTCCCTTATGGGTTTCCACATTAAATATTTGTGTCTTTGATGTATGTTTGTCTTCTATATGAATCTTTATGATTTGGTCACACTTATATTATGGAATTTTGACAATAACTATGGTTTAGATGTGTATGATTTGTATATCCTACATGTGTTGATTCTTATGTATATTCTTATATAACATGAATGTGTCAAAGGATTGACCTTCTTTCTTGTTGTGGTGATGGTAACCCATCCCTTGTTTGGGTTGAACAACTTGTTACTATTGAGAAGAAGAAATCCCCTTACATAACTATAGAAACTTGGTTCTGGCAGTCCCCATCGGTATCTCAAGCGAGACCTCACTTGTGTCGCAGGTGTTGTCGAAGGATTTACACTCTGTTGGGCCAATATCTTGGGATTTGTTGGAGGGATAAGCAATATGAACCTAGGTTAGTGGATTCGATGCCAACACAAATTCTGATGACATAATTGCTTACTAGTGAAATCCAAAGGGAATCCTTCTTACATCAATATTTCTCCAAGAGCTATGCATTAGGCATCACATTCTAAGACAAAATTCCTAGTTAAATTAGGAACTACTAATACTGGAGTAATGCACATGGAATCCTTTAAGGAGAAGAAGGTATTCTTGGCTTTGTCCCTCTTGGAAAAGGCATTAATTTTGAGCAACATTTGACATTAAGAGGGATGGAATATCACCATAATTTTTCACAAACTTTATGTAGTAGTCTATCAATCCTAGGAACCTATGCAATCTCTTAAGGGTCTTTGAGTGTGGCCAATTTTGTATAGCCACCACTTTATTTAGGTCCACCCACACTCCATCCTAACTCAAAATCTGACCTAAATATTCAACTCAATTACCCAAAAATAACATTTGGAAAAATGCTTCATGAATAACTAATGGTGCCTAAGTAATAGCAAGGCATGATCAACAAGCTCCAAGTGCCATTTAAATTTGTTGTTGTAGATCAAGATATCCTCAAAGAAAACAAGCACAAAATTGTGGAGGAAAGGGAAAAAATCGTGTTCATGATGCTCTAAAATTTGGAGGGAGAATTGAAAAGGATAAAAGGTATGACAAATAACTCATAATGACCCTCATGGGTGAAAAACGTTGGCTTAGGGATGTCATCTTCTTTCATCCTAATTTGGTGGTAGCTAGGCTGAAAGTCTAGTTTAGTGAAGAAAATAATGTCATGAAGCTCATCCAGGATATCAATAATGACCAAAAATGGGATATTTATTCTCGATACTTAACTTATTAATATCCCAAAGATATAGACACATGTGCTAAGTGCCTATTTTTTTCAATACCATAAACACCAGTGAGGAATAAGGAATTTTACTTGAACAAATGATCCCAACCTCGAATAATTCCTTAATGAACTTTTCTATTTCATTATTTTGTGAAAATGGGTGCCATTAAGGGTGTAGATTTCAGAGTTTACTGCCAAGAATTAGCAGAATACCATAGTCATGCTCCCCATGAGTCAATGGGAAACCCTTGAGGTGTTTCAAAAACATATTGATGTTTGGAGAGAATCAACTAAAAATAAGGGTGAATATCTTGTGGAGTGTGTCCATTACTTGGTAGTAATGAATTGTGCAATAATACATGAGTGGGATTTATTCAATAACTTTTCCATATGGTGGGAGGTGATAGTTTCTAGTATTTGAGATATGCTTATACCATTCCTTAGGAAAGATGATATATAGTCCTTTGAAATCCATGGTCACCAATACCAATCCATTATTCCCCTAGAACTATATCACAACCACCCATTACAATAGTGAACATGTATTTTTTCACATGGAAGCCACCCATTTGGAGTTTCATATGTTTAAAATTACCCTCACATTTCATCAAACCACCATTTTCTATCATGATTTGGAAATTTGATATCGGTCAGACATAACAATGGTTTTCTTCTACCACTCTCATATGAATAAAATTGTGGGTGTTTCCACTATCAATCAATACAATGAATTTATGGCGCTTGATGTAGTTGATCGACTTCAATTTATACGGTGTTGAGAAACAATGTAAGGCATGGAGTGAGAATTTTCATTCCTCCCTAGGATCTTGCAACATGTGCCATCTTCCATAGGTTGAGAAATATCCTACACTTTTGGTTCATGAATGCCTTCAATTATTTTGACTTCTAATTTATCATGTGGGGATACATATCCTTTGAATAATTTCAATTCTTTGTATTTAGGCCCTCAAAAATATTTTCATCACAATTATAGAAAAGTTGAGGCATTGGCATTCATCCATCGCATCAGGAAATAACTTTTGGATTCTTAATGGAAATGTGTCGGAATTGTTGGGTCCAAGCACAATGGGTACATAATGTAAGTAGGGAATGAAATCCTTTTGGGCTGTGTATTAATCACCATTTTGGCTTCTATATATCTATCACAAGGTTCTAACCATGTTGTGGCGAACTACATAATGACATGTGATCAAATTTCCTCTTTCAGGCCACTGATGAATAAATAAAAAAAACTAGTGAGGCCATTCATGTAAATGGCCAAGTGCTCAAGTGTTGTACTATAGTCCAGAATTGTGATTCGTTATTGTAATTTGGTCATCCTTCCTAGGTAATGACTATCCCTTTCAAAATGATCATGAAGGATCTTCATAAATTGGCTTAAAGGGACATAAAAAAATAGCATTTATGGTACCTTTGCTTGTGAGTCTAAAATTTTGGAAAGCATCCTTAATTCCATGGAGAGAAAAATAGTTTTCCATTTGGGTAACCCAAACCCAAGGGATATAACTCATAAAGTTTGTGTGTGTCAACATTTGGGAATTGGCACCATGAATGGTTCTTGAAAGGATAGAGATTGGGTTTCTGGAAAAAAGTGTGATAGCCCTATCCCTATTTCATATATGCTTCATTGGATGGATCTTGTTTTTTGAGTTCTAGACCTATGTTTTGAGCGAGGGATTCAATAAGTTTTTTCTAGTTATCCATATTGGTGTTTATCTAGTCAATTGATTGCTTCAATATCATGAACACCAATTCCAAATCAGGAGTGTCCTTGATTGGATCCTTGTGTTCTCTCTCCATGTTTGATCAGTTATATCAAAACAACCAGTGGAAAGAAGAATATTTTGAGATGCAACATGAAATGTGGTATTGGTGGGTTCACACAAAAGGGTTGTTAGATATGTTTTGAGGCCTAGAAAATTGCAGGTAACAACAGTTAGGGATTCTCCCCAGTAAACGTTCCCAACTAGACCGTTACTATTTGGTATGGGGAATCTGTTCAGTTTATGGTCCAGTTACCATAGGTCAAGTAACAAAATAAAAGGTTTTACCGGTTATGGCCCGGTCCATTGTGTATGTTTTTAGTTTTTTATATTTAAGTATGAGATGCAAGTGCCTATCTAAAAATGTATATTGATAGAGAATACAAGGAGCGGTCATAATGTGATGCGCAGGATCTTACCTCTCATCTTAACTCTCTCGTATCTAAACCACACACAACAAGAAAAAAACTAAAACTAACTACCTAACCTATCCCTAGGGAGCAAGATCATCATTTATCAATGAGTAATGTATTTTTTTCTTTCATTAAGAAAAATCACAGATAGCTATTACTTATTTCAAAACACATGAACATAGATATATGAACAACCAGATAGCTAATTGTTTATGAACAGCATTCATTACTCACAATGAAAATTTCATAGAATAAACTAGAGCGCATTCATAACAAGAACATAGGTTCAAAGAGTTAGAAATATATTACAGTTAATGGATAAATGCTGAAAACGAAATAGTTCACATCCAACAAATCCATAGCACAGCATTCGAAACCTTCCACAAAGATTTCTCCAACAGGAAACTTGTAATTTCTTTATGCAAAAGGAAATAGTTCTTCTTACATCATACTCTCACAAATCCATATGGGAAAAATTCCATCTCTACATCTAACTCTCCTATACTTATACAAAAAAACAAAACTTCTGGGCTACCCCAAAATGACTCTTTGGATTCCCCAACGTTTCAATTCCCAAAATTCATCCTGTAGTGAGTGCTCATATATTATACAATATATTAAATTTAAAACAAAAATTTAATAGAGCACTTTATGAAGAGGACCCCGCTTGATCATTAATGAACTTTTTCCACGCATGGGCCTCCACTGCTATGCTTTCAAAATATGAGGGTTCAAGAAAATGGATGTTGATTTCATATTTTGTAACCTGATTCCTAACCACCTCTATTCTTGTTGGACTCAAGCGTAGTTGATCTTCAAGTAAATGGACGCTGACTGTTGCAAGAGCTACTGCATTCTTCAGGATCTGCTCATCCAAATCCTTGACTTGTTGTATCTTCTGTAGTAGCTCTATGAACAGCTCATGCTCTGGTATTGCATCTAGTCTTTGTTTTGCAGCAACTTGGCATCTGTTGTAAGTGACCAGAACCCTCCTGTAGTATTTAGTATATGCTCCTCTCATTTTCTTCACAATATTCTTGAATTCCTCTGCAGTATTTATTGCAAATTCTAATAAGTCGTGGTCCTGCTTCAAACTATGTCGATCCTTAGCTGGTATCTCTATAGGGGTTTCTTCGTTTGTTTCTAACCAAACTATTCTTCCTGTCAGGGCTTCCAAAATATCCTAAGATCTATCTACAAAATATGAAGTAGTGTCCAGGATTTCTTCCAACCTGCTATCTATCTGTAAGATCTTACACCTTTCTTCTTCAATAGACATTTGCAGTTGGTGCATTCTTCTTCGTTGAGCTAGGACATGCTCCTTCACAGGCTAGATATCAGTCTTTTGTTCACTGGAATCCTTCAGTGATGCTATTAATGAAGCAATCTATCCCTCAAAACCTGCCACCTGCACTTGATATTGCTTTTCCCTTTATTCTGTGGTGACCTTCTGTGCCTCCAACTCAACAATTTTGCTCTATAGCTGGTCCTTTTCTGCACTCAGAGCTTCATATGATACTTTGAGGTCATTGTTCTCTATCTTCAACACCTAATATTCTCGCTGTATCTTCTATAGTTCTGCTATACTATTATGAGCATCCCTTTCATTTTTCTCTTCTCAGACTTCCAAGGCCATATTGCTTTCCTGCAGAGTTTGGGATTCTATCTTCGAAGCCCTTACTTCATTATGCATATCCTCAAATTTTATCTTTAACTTGTTACCTTCATCCCTCTCCTTTTTTAGATTTTCCTTTAATTGTGCTGCATTTTTCCTTGACTTCTCAGGGTCTGTCATAAGTATATCCACATTTTATTTAATGGCCTAGGTTAATGCCACCCTAGCTTTGGCTGTCAGTCATGGATCTACATCTGTCCCATGCACCAAAGTTTTATCAGTAATCATCATACCTGATTGTCCTCCTGTTTCGACTTATTTCTTAGTTCTCTTGACAATCCTCTTCTTCTCCTTGTCATAGAAGATGGTGCTAAAATCAGGGACCTCTTCTCCTTCCTTTTGCATAAAAGGTATCAAATTCAATCCAGAAAAAAAAACCTATTCTTGGGTGCTGCTAGAAGTTGCAGCAGACTCCTGAGGGTCAGGATTGTCTTGTCCATGCCCTTGATCGGTATGCTCCTGTGCTTCTTGTGTATCTATTGGGTCAGTAGTTTTCTAGTATTTCTTAGCTCCTGCTAATCTTAGACCTTCACTTTCCTTTTTGTTTTTTCTTTATCTCTTCATCTTCCTTCTTATATCTTTCTTCCTCTTACTTCTTTACTGCTTCCTCTGCAGCTTTCTTTTTTTCTTCTTCTTCATTCTTTAACCAACTCTCAGCCTCTTGTGCTAGCCTCCTAGCATCCTCTTCCCTCTTCTTGGCTTCCTCTTCTTCATCTTTCTTTTGTGCAGTTTTGCCCTTACCGCCCACAATGGTGATTTTCTGTTTAAACCTTCTCTTCAATGCAGTCATATTCCTTGCATTCCTGAAGATTTCTCCATCCTTGTCCCAGAAATTTATATATTCAAAATGAACATTTGCTTCTTTACAATGCTCTGCAACCTTATTTCGGGAGTCATTCCGGTGGAATTTCATCTCCCCAAAATGAAAATGCTCCAACTCTTGTACAAATTCAGCAGTTTGTTTGACCTTTGCAAATTTGTAACTTCCCAGCGAGAAAGGTATGGTAGGATAGGCTACCTTCTTATGTTCAAATAGGAAGCTTCCTACACCATCTAGATAAACTTGCCTAAATGCTTCTTTATGTACCACATAATCAATGGCATACTTAGGGAGTAAAGAAAGTGCCTTGGAGCAACCATACATTCTAATGTACATCCCCTCTTCAGTCAAATAATAGCTCCCATGTTCCTCAATGACCTTGAATGCCTCCTCAGACATACAATTTCATTCTATCAGAAATATTAAAGTGTACAAAGGCATAATGAAATGTTCACATATCTCTTTATAGTGGCTATAATATTTGTGTGCCCAAAATAGTTTGTATGCAGTGTACACAGGGGTTCTATCCCTTTCCCAATTGCACCTTAAGGCTGGAAATGACTGGGTACACAATATATAGTCCACTAAGATGGAGCTCATATAGAACTTAGACTTCTTCTGGGACACCCCTCCCAAAGCTGAAGATATATAGGCTGAGAGGCTGTTGGACACTATGTTTTCCCAATTAAATATAGTCCCTTCGGTGGCCACATAGAAAATAATGGGAATCCATCCCAACTTGAAACTTTTACCATGAGCTCTCCCAAACACTCTATTTAGCATTAGTGCTATAAACCTATAAGGTGTCCTGAGAGTGGTTGTTTCATATTCCCCTCATGTTTTTGTTTGAAAGTTCTTCCCAGGTGTCATCATTCTCTTAACCGTTTCGACCAGGTCCAAATTTATCTCCTTCAGCCAACTTTCAGTTAAGTATACTTGAGCAAGGGGTAGGTGATATGCCAGTGAGACATAACCATGACTATATGTAGCATAGCCCTATTTGGCAGTATTTTCTAAGATCATTGTGGTCATATCTACCCTAGGGAGGATCCAGGCAATCACCTCAGAGCATGGGAACAACTCAGGTCTAGTGGGTACCTTCATCAGAGTAGATTTCTAGATGTTGGCATATATGGTTATTTCTTTGAATCCTACATCAAGCACATCCTGATTTTAAATCATCCGATATATCTCACCCCACTTGTAATCTGGTTCTAACCCGGTAGTAGCTCTGGTATCTTCATAGATTTATTCTACCTTAGTAATGATTTCCACATCTGGTTCTGCCTCAGCAAGAGGAGCATTCTTCTTTTGTCTTTTAGACATATCTCCTTTGAAGAAGTTTCCCTGTCATAGACCAAACATGTTCTTAGGCTATTGAAGCTTATAGTTAGTGTTCTAAGAATGAAGAAAAATAGTATAAAAACATTTACTTCTTCCATATGCCTTCTCAATAGATAAACTATCAAAAAATAAATGCATAATACACAGGAAAAAAGAACTTATACAAACTAGGTCTGAAAATTCCTAAGTCTGTCTGCAGCTAAGACATGACCCAGATAGCACATACATCGTTTAAACCGAAATGCATTCTAACTCTTCACCAAAACGAAAAACCCCTATCAATGAGGCTAGTCTTCGAAAGTGTGGCCCTATCCAGAAATTCCAATCTAACCAAAAATCAAACCCTCCGGTGTCCCAGAAAAATAGTGTAAACCCACGAAAACAAGAGAACCGAAAACTCCCTCCCTGGATGGCCACAAGCAAACACACAAAAAATGGTGCAAACAGCGTAATGCTTGTCTGCACCAGCTACCTAAAATTTCGAACCGGGATCGAGTTTTCATAACGGCTCACAAACAAGCTCAAGAAAAATCCCCCACCGCAAATACTGTCAAACTGACTGACACCTTACACTGTAAGGATACAAAATGATACTTAGACGACCAACTATAAAATGACGGGAAAAACCTAACCAGGGGAACACCTTAGTTCCTAAAACGGCTCATAAACTCAAGAGAAAGGAGAAACCATGGTTGGCTTACCTAGAAAACAAGTTGCAATTGACGTGATGGTCCAATACTTCCATGGCAGCACCCCAAACGAGTGAGATCCCGATAGCTAAGCACAGATGCATAGTTCGACTCGACAGGGACAGAGAAAGCGTGAGTTCACAAGGGTAATAATAAAATAATACCCCATCCCAATATATAGACCTCCCGGTGAAAAAATGTCGGCGGGAAAAACCTTCGTCGGTGCGCTGAATAACTAAGAATCGGTCGATTAATTCACCAAGGCACCACATTGATGGGAGCCATACAGCCTAAGGGTTCCTCGGTAAAATAAACACTAAAAACTACAGTATCGGACCTCGGAACCACTACAACATCGGATGACTAGTTCAATGAGGATTCGTAACGGCGGAAGTCACATGGACTAAGGGTTCCACAGACTAGAAAACATCAGCAAAAATCAGAAAAAACCATCGGCGAATGGAACAACTATATTTTAATGTCCCTTTTTTGGAATTTTATTAAAATGCCCAATTTTCCAATTTTTTCACCTTTTTGGCTCTTGACTAGTTTTGATGTCTAGACCTCCAAATTGACCGAAATGCTTCCAAAATTTATCTGAAGGTACATGAATGATAATATAACTTAAATATAATTCTCATGCATGTTTTTTTACCTCTCAATTACTTCTGAAAACTTGTTTAATGTTCTGTTCAAAGTAGGAGTCTTTACTAGCAAATTGGGGCTCCAATTCCCCTTGGGTAATTCTCGGAAATGGCTTCACAAATGATCCCAAAGTCACTTGAATTTCTGAAAAGAGGCTTGGTATGTGTAAGGGGCCTTTTCAAAGTCTCATATTCACCATTTTTCAGTTTATACAATCTGTTATGACTCTTTCCAAAACAACCCCCAAGTCACAATTTCAACCCTTGGGGAAAATGCACCAAATCTTCTCCCGATGCAATAAAAATGAGTAAAATGGATTTCATTTATTAAGTAATAAACATGAGACTTGAAATAAACATTAATTACAGTCCCCCCATCATACATTTATCATATATACATTCCTCCATTCGAAATAATAAGCATTACCATGGCATATATCAAAATGGAGTGGAAACGGTCATTGTTTGCTCATTAAAAGTCATTTTGACATACAACTCTTGGGAATTTCGAATTGAATTTTTTTGAGAATTAAGAATATATAATATTTAACTTATTCCAATCATAAATTGACAATTAAAGGCTCTCCCAATTCCAAATCATCAGCATTACAATGGTTCACAAGAAGATAGTGGGGAAATGACACTATTTCTTCATTGTTCAACATTTTTACATGAATTATTTTGGGTATTTAGACATGATAGTATTATAAACATGAAATAAATATAATATACATCAGAAAATAATATAATTAGCATTATAATATTCCCCAAAGAGATCAATAGCTCACCCAAAGCGCAATCCCTCCATTGGCATGACTATGGTGTGAAAACTGGAAATAGTTGAGAGAGAGTGCTGCAATAGAAGAATCCACATTATTTCCTGTAGCTTACACCTACAAATAAGACTCCATTAAATCTCCACAAAATACCTAAGTGTATTTTCCAAACACCAACTAGGATGGGAATCTTTCACCCTCGAAATTGGCTTAAGCAAGAAAACTAGTCATCCACTAGCTCTCACAATTCACAAATGACAATTTCACAAATGAGAAAAAAACTTCTTCTGATAGATGATCCCTATATTTTATAAACATTATTGGTATTATAAGGTTCCAAATCTATCCATAAAGCAAATCCAAGTCGAATTGGTGTGGCTTCTCATGCTATGCCATGTGGCCTCTCTCTTCACCTTCCCTCTTCTCCCAAATTTGAGTAGGAGCCTCTTGGCCTTCTCCAACTCCCAATTTCGACCTCCAAGATGCTCTATTCAGGCCTAACATGTTAGTATTCCATTATTTCAGCCTTCATATCTGAATTTGGTCATAGCTGTCATAGAATCTCCATCATTGGTGTCATAGCTGTCATAAATGTAAGGGGAATCTAGCCAAGTGTCCATGAAACTCCCATTTGGCTCTTCCTCTCCCATGTAAGTTACAATTCATCCCAAATTTGACCTATGAAGTATATGGAAAAGTATGTCAACATTATAATCCATACAAAAACATTAGACTTCCCATATATTCAAATTTGCAAGAGAAAGATACCATTTAACATAGGAATTCTAGCTAGTGTGGGCCCCATAGTCTCCATGTGTCTTCATGCTCTATTGCCACTTCCATTTTCTCTTGTATTTATTTAATCAGATCAATTATTAAATATTTATTCCCTTATAATTTCTAAACATCATTTATTATCCCCCTTATTCCAAATCTCAAAGCTTCCACCCCCAACCTAGGAAACTAGTGATTTTCCTCGGCAATTATTTGACTTTTAGCATCCATTTGACAACTTTCATGAATATGGAAAATGTGATTTGGCCATTGTGACCCAATGCCAAATTTGGGGCATTAGATATATTTCAGATGATTATTTCTCTAAGGAGCCGCAATGGCGGAAAATAATCACACTACGGCTTTCGATCAAAGTCATGAAAAGTTTCGATAGCGAAGAGAAAACACAAAGTAATGAAAAAGCAATAAAACATGGAATCGGCAACAGTAAGAATTAACCCGTCAGAATGTTTTCCATCTGTTCTCTAAAACGATGGTGACTTAGAATCCTAATGCTCTGACAGTGATAAGCAAAACATCGCCGAAAACAAAAAAAAAAACAACCTAGATAAACCATCGACAAAAAACATGATTCCCATCGGGACGTCCATTAATTAGCTTCCGCAACGGCGGCTACGCAGAGAACTACGGCCTCGATTCACTGTTCAATAAACTTCTGACAGCGAAAAAGGAAACTATCAAAAAACCAAAAACTTCAAGTTCAAGTCAAACAAAGATAGCTATTCAACTTCTGAAAATGGTAAACAATGTACCTCAATTCAACCTCAAAAGATCCAAATTTGTAACAGAGGACAACAAAGTTCAGCAATCCAAGACAAATCTAGGAAAGATGAAATTAAAAGGAGGGCCCAAAATTTTAAAAAAATTGGGAAATAGTTGCAGCCGCAACAATTGACGACTACCTGGTGAACCCAGATCTCTGGACAATTTCTTCCTTAAGTAATAGACTGTTTGACAATAAAACCAACATGTTGAATTCTTCTAGATGTATGGATTTCCCAAATGGATAATGTATGTACTTTTAATCATTGATGATAGTCCCATTTAGGAAAATGGAAACCAATATTTCAAATTCAAGATATCTCTTTTGAGGCCACGAATATGAGTTTCATTTGTTACCTCTGTCTTCGGGTAGCTTCCAGCTTGGACACCACAAGATTGTAACATATGGTAAACAAAAATATTCATTTGTTCCTCATTCCCATGCCATATTGGACTTTTTGTGATTTTGTACTTTTGTCCTTTCTTTTGAGTCCTCCTGCATGCCTTTCTTTGTGAAATTTTTTGATTCAGGCTCCTCTATCCATAGTGTCCTTTTGTGTGAGAGATATATTTAATTTTCAGCTCACGGACAGAGAAGAAATTTGGCAATTTTGTACTCGTATGATTTAGTACTTTGTTTTGATACATATTGCTTTCTCAGGAGATTCTTGACTCTTATTTGCCTTTTGGCTTTCAATTCTTGACATGGGATCATTTATATATAATATACTGTTTACCTTGCTTCCTTTCCATGGGTCTTTTGCTGTCACTCCCTAGGACATTTTTTAAATGTGAGATGGATGGAGCCTCGAAATAGTATTCTAGAACTTTTGATCCTGAGTTATTTTACAAGGATTAAGTAGGACTTCAATGTGTTCATATCCATTTAGCAAAACTGCTAACTAGAAGAAATTCTTTCAGATAAAACAATAGTACACAGTCTTATAATCAAGGATTTTAGTTAATCCAGAATTCTAATACTCTCCATGCAACCAAAAGTTTGCTTCTTTTATTGAAATCCATCAAAATATAAACTAGAACAAACAGAAATAAAGTAAATCAAAATAAACAACCAAATCAATTTATTTATGTACAAGATAATCCAGAAACAAAAATCAAGAAAAGGAAAAATAAAGTTTGAGAACTAAACCACTAATTGGTCAATCCTCTGCCCACCCCTATAAATTGGACAACTTGTAAGTTAAGGGACTGGGATTGACTACAAAATGAAAAAGACCTAACCATTATCTAATTCTACTGTACTTGAATAAAAAACTACATCTACTATTTCACAATAAATCTCATCAGCCCGTGAAAATTGAAGGAGATCGGGCTGGGTGTCTGATGTACTGCTAGCTTCTTCTACCTAGTAGTCTCCCGGTTCTAGCTCAATTAGTTGATTTCCCAAAACAGAATTCACTGGTTCATTTATTTCTTCCAATTGAGTAACATTGTGCTTCATGTGGGGCTCTCTTAATATTTTAATATGGTTTGGACTTCCCTTCTGAGGCAACCACAAGTGTGACCAATCTGAAGCAAAATACCCATTTAGTCTTGCTGACCAGTCTCAATTCAAGATCAGTCCATAGTCGTCAGGCATGTTTGCTACTACAATATCAATGTACTAACATATATTTTCATTTGCAGATAAGCGAATCAAAACATCTTCCATTTCCCCGACTACTTTCACATTGGTCTTGTCTAACTGAGTAACCTACAAAGAAGTTGGTTTAGGTTGTCCATTGATCTTTTTGCAGACTGCAAGTGGCATAACATTGACCAATGACCTTGAGTCTACCAAACAATTGTGCACCTTATGGTTTAAAATATCAAAGGTCAGGAGGAATGGTGGGGTTTTAAACCTAGTCTTACCTCCCACACTTTCTTCAACAATATCTTCTACTAGTTGGTTGTTAGTGGGAAGCTCCTCCTCCAGTACTTCAAGTGCTTTTAACAATTCGTACCCCATCTTAGGTGCTTTGAGATTTTCCTTGACATTATTAGCTTTGTCTTCAATAGGCCTAATAGGCACGTTGAATTGTTTTGGATCTTGACTGCTAATAGTAAGTTTAGGTATTTTATCATCTGTGTTGTTCTTTTGTATTTTCTTCATATTGTCTTGAAATTTCTTAATCTTTGGAATTATTGAATTGTCTTTATTTAACAAACCTTGGCTCCTTGTTGTCACATTTGTTTCTGATATATCCTCATGCTTCAAAGTACCTTCATCTTCTGTATCAAAAAGTGAGACACGGTCCCATAAAACCAGAGCATCATCCTCTTGTTTTTCTGTGAATTTATTTCCCTTTTCCTCCTAATCATCAGCTTCCGTTAGTTTAGAGTCCAATAGCTGATTCATTACTAATGTCATCAAATTGATCCATTGAGGGAAATTTTTTTCAGAATGAGGCTGCTGATGAAAGGTGCAAAAATTATCCATCCCTACCTCCGTTAAATTCATTGATGCAGGACTATGTGGAGGAGGCTTAGATTGATTATTGTCCTCTCTCCTTTTATAGTAAGGCTTATAAGATTTCTTAGCTTATTTTTCCTTTTCCAAATATATTATTTTGTTAGATGGTTTCTACATCATTTTCAACATTCCTTCAAAGTCATGTGACCTCTCCTCCTTAGTCTTAAACATTAATAAGGATTTCTTACCAAAAAAATTTTCTCCCGACTGCTCAGGATAATCTTCTATGCTCTCTTTTTCAGCGTCTACTCTCTCAGCTTCTTCATAATTTTCTAAGAACGTAGGTTTGAATTGCATATTGGAAAACATGGCCAAGTTAGGCCCTAAAGCTGAAGTATAGTATTCGATCAAAACCTTATCAGACAGTTTATCAGTTGCAGAAAAATTCTTAAGATAAGCAGCAAACCTTTGGGTGAAACTATGCACTTTTTCTTTTCTTTCTTTCCTTAAAGCGAACAACCCTTTCATTAGAGTTGCATGAGTTTTCTTGGCTGCATATTTACTTCTGAATATCCTTTCAAATGTGTCCCAGTCTGGGATTGAGTTTGCAGGCAGAGAAAAATACCATTAGGCTGTTGCTCCTTTCAAGGTATGTGGAAACAATCTGTAAACTACATCTTCATGTTCTCCAACCCTTAGTCCTTCTATATCCAAGTAAAAGCTTTGCAAATGATCATCTACTAAAATCTTTTCGCTTGGGTCAAACTTAGGAAACATTTTCTGAAAATCCTGAGGTAAGTCATGCAAAGGGGGTGCCAGGTTTAAAGGTGACCTAGCCCTCCAAGCAGGTGGTGGATTCAGTGGGTTGGGTAGCTGATTTGCATTCACGTTTGCCATGAGTCTGGGTGGAGAATGAGGTGGTGAGTGAACAGGGGGATGAAAAGGTGAACATCAAGGTGTATTTGTGGTATTCAAAGGATGAACAACTTCCTGTAAGGCTGTTTCTACCAGTTCTTCGAAATCTCCAACCAACACTGTGTCTTCCAATATAGGACGGTCTTTCTTCTTATATTATCTTCTGGGAAAGACAGGAATAATTGGTAATCCTCCAATATTCTTCACATATGCCCTAGTATGTCTTCTCAGATCATTAACTACTTCGTTATCGACATAATACAGATGCTCTTTACCCTTCTCTTCAAGAATTGGAATGGGAAACAAACTGGTTTCAGAACTATCACAAGTGGAATAATCTTGTGAAAATAAGTTTCCTTGACTAGCCATACACTGGATGCCCTCCTTCTAGCGCCAAAAACTATCGAGGCATGGAAAATCGCAGGTAACAACAGTTAGGGATTCTCCCCAGTAAACGTTGCCAACTAGCCCGTTACTATTTGGTATGGGGAAACCATCTGGTTTACGGTCCGGCTACCGTAGGTCAAGTAACAAAATAAAAGGTTTTACTAGTTACTGCGCGGTCCACCGTGTATGTTTTTAGTTTTTTATATTTAAGTATGAGATGCAAGTGCCTATATAAAAATGTAGATTGATAGAGAATACAAGGAGCGGTCACAATGTGATGCACAGGTTCTTACCTCTCGTCTTAACTTTCTCGCATCTAAACCACACACAGCAAGAAAAAAACTAAAACTAACTACCTAACCTATCCCTAGGGAGCAAGATCATCATTTATCAACGAGTAATGTATTTTGTGCATGCATTAAGAAAAATCACAAATAGCTATTACTTATTTCAAAACACATGAACATTTATAGATACATGAACAACCAGATAGCTAATTGTTTATGAACAACATTCATTACTCACAGTGGAAATTTCATAGAATAAACTAGAGGGCATTCATAACAAGAACATAGGTTCAAAGAGTTACAACGATCTCACAGTTAATGGATAACAACTGAAAATGAAATAGTTCACATTCAGCAAATCCATAGCACAACATTCGAAACCTTCCACAAAGATTTCTCCAACAAGAAACTTGTAATTTCTTTATGCAAAAGGAAATAGTTCTTCTTAAATCATACTCTCACAAATCTATCTCGGAAGAATTCCATCTCTACATCTAACTCTCCTATACTTATACAAAAAATCAAAACTTTTGGGCTTCCCCCAAATGACTCATGGGCTTCCCCAATGTTTCAATTCCCAAAATTCGTCCTGTAGTGAGTGCTCATACATTATACAATATATTACATTTAAAACAAAATTTTAATAGAGCACTTTATGAAGAGGGCCCTGCTTGATCATTAATAAACTTTTTCCACACCTGGGCCTCCGCTTCTATGCTTTCAAAATATGAGGGTTCAAGAAAATGGATGTTGATTTCATATTTTGCAGCCTAATTCCTAACCACCTCTATTCTTGTTAGACTCAAGCATAGTTGATATTCAAGTAAATGGATGCTGACTGTTGCATGCGCTACTGCATTCTTCAGGATCTGCTCATCCAAATCCTTGACTTGTTGTATCTTCTGCTCATCTTCCTGGTACCTGCTCTATAGTAGCTCTATGAACAGCTCATGCTCGGGTATTGCATCTAGTCTTTGTTCTGCAGCAACTTGGCATCTGTTGTATGTGATCAGAACCCACCTATAGTATTCAGTACATGCTCCCCTTGTTTTCTTCACAGTCTTCTTGAATTCCTCTGCAGTATTTATTGCAAATTCTAATAAGTCGTGGTCCTGCTTCAAACTATGTCGATCCTTAGCTGGTAGCTCTGCAGGGGTTTCTTCATTTGTTTCTAACCAAAATATTCTTCCTGTCAGGGCTTTTAAAATATCCTAATATCTATCTACAAAATATGAAGTAGTGTCCAGGATTTCTTCCAACCCGCTATCTATCTGTAAGATCTTACACCTTTCTTCTTCAATAGACATTTGCAGTTGGTGCATTCTTCTTCTTTGAGCTAGGACATGCTAATTCATAGGCTAGATATCAGTATTTTGTTCACTGGAATCCTTCAGTGATGTTGTTAATGAAGTAATATGTCCCTCAAAACATGCCACCTACACTTGATATTTCTTCCCCTTTCTTCTGCGGTGACCTTCTGTGCCTCCAACTCAACAATTTTGCTCTACAGCTGGTCCTTTTCTACACTCAGAGATTCATATGATACTTTGAGGTCATTGTTCTCTATATTCAACACCTGATACTCTAGATGTATCTTCTGTAGTTCTGCTAAACTATTCTGAGCATCCCTTTCATTTTTCTCTACTCAGAATTCCAAGGCCATCTTGCTTTCCTGCAGAGTTTGGCATTCTATTTTCGAGGCCCTTACTTCATTATGCATATCCTCAAATTTTCTATTTAACTTGTTACCTTCATCCCTCTCATTTTTTAGAGTTTCCTTTAATTATGCTACATTTTTCCTTGACTGCTCAAGGTTTGTCATAAGTCTATCCACATTGTCTTCAGTGGCCTGTGTTAATGCCACCCTAGCTCTGGCTGTCAGTCCTGGATCTGCATCTGTCCCATGCACCAAAATTTTATCCGTAATCATCATACCTGATTGTCCTCCTGTTTTGACTTTTTTCTCAATTCTCTTGACAATGCTCTTCTTCTCCTTGTCATAGAATATGGTGCTGAAATTAGGGACCTCTTCTCCTTCCTTATGCATAAAAGGTATCAGATTCAATCAAGAAAAAACAAGCTATTCTTGGGTGCTGCCAGAAGTTTCAGCAGACCCCTGAGGTTCAGGATTGTCTTGTCCATGCCCTTGATCAGTATGCTCCTGTGCTTCTTGTGTATCTATTGGGTCAGTAGTTTTCTAGTATTTCTTAGCTCCTTCTAACCTTAGACCTTCACTTTCCTTTATTTTTCTTTATCTCTTCATCTTCCTTCTTCTTTATTTCTTCCTCTTCCTTCTTTGCTGCTTCCTCTGCATCTTTCTTTATTTCTTCTTCTTCATTATTTAACCAAATCTCAGCCTCTTGTGCTAGCCTCCTAGTATCCTCTTCCCTCTTCTTGGATTCCTCTTCTTCAGCTTTCTTTTGTGTGGTTTTTCCCTTACCGCCCACAATGGTGATTTTCTGTTTAAACCTTCTCTTCAATGCAGTCATATTCCTTGCATTACTGAAGATTTCTTCATCCTTGTCCAATAAATTTGTATATTCAAAATGAACATTTTCTTCTTTACAATGCTCTGCAACCTTATTTCGGGATTCATTCCTATGGAAGTTCATCTCCCCAAAACAAAAATGCTCAAACGCTTGTACAAATTCAGCAGTTTGTTTGACCTTTGAAAATTTGTAACTTCCTAGCTGGAAAGGTATGGCAGGATAGGATGCCTTCTTATGTTCAAATAGGAAGCTTCCTACACCATCTAGATAAACTTGCCTAACTGCTTATTTATGTACCACATAATCAGTGGCATACATAGGGAGTAAAGAAGGTGCCCTAGAGCAACCATACATTCTAATGTACATCCCCTCTTCAGTCAAATAATAGCTCCCATGTTCCTCAATGACTTTGAATTCCTCCTCGGACATACAGTTGCATTCTGTCAGGAAGATTAAAGTGTACAAAGGCATAATGAAGTGTTCACATATCTCTTTATAGTGGCTATAATATTTGTGTGCCCAAAATAGTTTGTATGCAGTGTACACAGGGGTTCTGTCGCTATCCCAATTGCACCTTAAGGCTGGAGATGACTAGGTACATAATATACAGTCCACTAAGATAGAGCTCATATAGAACTCAGACTTCTTCTGGGACACCCCTCCCAAAGCTGAAGATATACAGGCTGAGAGGCTGTTGGACACTATGTTTTCCTAATTAAACATAGTCCCCTGGGTGGCCACATAGAAAATAATGGCAATCCATCCCAACTTGAAATTTTTACCATGAGCTCTCCCAAACACTCTATTTAGCATCAGTGCTATAAACCTATAAGGGGTCCTGAGAGTGGTTGTTTCATATTCCCTTGATGGTCTGGTTTGAAATTTATTCCTAGGTATCATCATTCTCTTAACCGTTTCGACCAAGTCCAAATTTATCTCCTTCAGTCAACTTTAATTTAAGTATACTTGAGAAGGAGGTAGGTGATATGCCAGTAAGACGTAACTAGGACTGTATACATCATAGCTCTGTTTGGAATTATTTGCTAAGATCATTGTGGTCACATCTGCCCTAGGCAGGATCCAGCTGATCACCTCGGAGCATGGGAACAACTCAGGTCTAGTGGCTACCTTCATCAGAGTAGATTTCTCGATGTTGGCATATATGGTTAGTTCTTCGAATCCTCCATCAGGCACATCCTGATTTGAAATCATCCGATATATCTCACCCCACTTGTAATCTGGTTTTCCCCGATAGTAGCTTTGGTATCTCTATAGATGTATTCTACCTTAGTAATGATTTCCACATCTGGTTCTCCCTCACCAATAGGAGCCTTCTTCTTTTGTCTTTTAGACATATCTCCTTTGAAGAATTTTCCCTGTCATAGACCAAACATGGTCTTAGGCTATTGGATCTTATAGTTAGTGTTCTAAGAATGAAGAAAAACAGTATAAAAACATTTACTTCTTCCATATGCATTCTCAACAGATAAACTATCAAAAAATTAATGCATAATTGATAGGCAAAAAGAACTTCTGCAAACTAGGTCTAAAAATTCCTAAGTCTGTCTGCAGCTAAGACATGACCCAGATAGCACATACATCATTTAAACCGAAATGCATTCTAACTCTTCGCCAAAATGAAAAACCCTATCAGTGAGGCTAGTCTTCGAAAGTGTGGCCCTATCCGAAAATTCCAATCTAACCGAAAATCAAACCCTTCGGCGTCCCAGAAAAATAGGGTAAACCCACGACGATAAGAGAACCGAAAACTCCCTCCCCGGATGGCCATAAGCAAACCCACAAAAAACGGTGTAGACAGTGTAACGCTTGTCTGTACCAACTACCTAAAATTTCAGACCGAGATCGAGTTTTCATAACAGCTTACAAACAAGCTCAAGAAAAACCACCCACCACAAATACTGTCAAACTGACTAATACCTTATGCCTTAAGGATACAAAATGATTCTTAGACTGCCAACTACCAAACAGCGGGAAAAAATTAACCAAGGGGACACCTTATTTCATAAAACGACTCATAAACTCAAGATAAAGGAGAAACCATGGTTGGCCTACCTGGAAAACAAGTTGCAGTCGACGTGATGGTCCAATACTTCCATGGTAGCACCCTAAACAAGCGAGATCCCGACAACTAAGCATGGATGCACAGTTCGACTCGACAGGAACAGAGCAAGTACGAGTTCACAAGGGTAATAAGAAAATAATACCCCATCCCAATATATAGACCTCCTGGTGAAAACCTTCATTGGTGTGCTGAATAACTAAGCATCAGGATATTAATTTACTAAGGCACCGCAACAGCGGGAGCCATACAGCCTAAGGGTTCTACAGCAAAATAAAACATTGGTGAAATAAACACTAAAAACTACAACATCAGACCTCGAAACCACTACAGCATTGGACGACTAGTTCAATGAGGAGCCGTAACGGCGGAAGTCACATGGACTAAGGGTTCCGCAGACCGTAAAACATCAGCAAAAATTAGAACAAACCATCGACGAACGAACAACTATATGTCGAATGATTAGTTCACTAAGGAGCCGCAATGGCAGAAAATAATCAGACTACGGCTTTTGATCAAAGTCATGAAAAGTTCCGATAGCGAAGAGAAAACAAAAAGTAATGAAAAAGCAATCAAACACAAAATCGGCAAGGGTAAGAAATAACCCGTCGGAATGTTTGCCATCTGTTCTCCAAAATAGTGGCAACTTACAAGCCTAATGCTTAGTCAGTGATAAGCAAAACGATGCCGAAAACCAAAAAAATGATGGACATAAACCATTGGTGAAAAACATGATTCCCATCGGGACGTTCATTAGTTAGCTTCTGCAACGATAGCTGCGTAGAGAACTACGACCCCGATTCACTATTCAATAAACTTTCAACAGCGAAAAAGGCAACTATCGACAAACCAAAAACTTTGAGTTCAAGTCAAACAAAGATAGCCATTCAACTTCTGAAAATGGTAAACAATGTACCTCAATTCAACCTCAAAAGATCCAAATTTGTAATAGAGGACAACAAAGTTCAACAATCAAAGACAAATCCAGGAAAGATAAAATTAAAAGGAGGGTCCAAAATTTTAAAAAAGTTGGGAAATAGTTGCAGCTGCAACAATTGGCGACTACCTGGTGAACCCGGATCTCTGGACAATTTCTTCCTTAAGTAACAGACTGTTTGACAATAAAACCAACATGTTGAATTCTTCTAGATGTCTGGATTTCCCAAATGGAAAAGGTATGTACTTTTAATCATTGATGATAGTCCCATTTAGGAAAATGGAAACCAATATTTCAAAGTCAAGATAACTCTTTCGAGGCCATGAATATGAGTTTCATTTTTTACCTCTATCTTCAGGTAGCTTCGAGCTTGGACACCACAAGATTGTATCATATGGTAAATAGAAATATTCATTTGTTCCTCATTCCCATGCCATTTTGTACTTTTTGTTCTTTTGGACTTTTGTCCTTTCTTTTGAGTCCTCTTGCATGCCTTTCTTTCTGAAATTTTTTATTCGGGCTCCTCTATCCATAGTGTCCTTTTGTGTGAGAGATGTCTTTAATTTTCAGCTCACGGATGGAGAAGAACTTTGGCAATTTTGTACTCATATGATTTAGTACTTTGTTTTGATACATATTGCTTTATCAGGAGATTCTTAACTCTTATTTTCCTTTTGGCTTTCAATTCTTGGCATGGGATCATTTATATATAATATACTGTTTACCTTGCCTCCTTTCCATGGGTCTTTTGCTGTCACTCCCTAGGACATTTTTTAAATGTGAGATGGATGGAGCCTCTAAATAGTATTCCATACCTTTTGATCCCGAGTTATTTTACAAGTATTAACTAGGACTTCAATGTGTTCATATCCATTTAGCAAAATTGCTAACTAGAAGAAATTCTTTCAGATAAAACAATAGTACACAGTCCTATAATCAAGGATTTTAGTTAATCCAGAATTATGATACTCTCCATGCAACCAAAAGTTTGATTCTTTTATTGAAATCCATCAAAATCTAAACTAGAACAAACAAAAATAAATTAAATCAAATTAAACAACCAAATCAATTTATTTATGTACAAGATAATCCAGAAACAAAAATCAATAAAAAGAAAAATAAAGTTTGAGAACTAAACCATTAACTAGTCATTCCTCTGCCCACCCCTATAAATCTGACAACTTGTAAGTTAAGGGGATAGGATTGAATAAAAAATGAAAAAGACCTAACCATTATCTAATTCTACTGTACTTGAATAAAAAACTACATCTACTATTTTACAATCAATCTCATCAGCCCGTGAAAATCGAAGGAGATCGTGCTGGGTGTCTGAAGTACTGCTAGCTTCTTCTACCTGGTAGTCTCTCGGTTCTAGCTCAATTAGATGATTTCACAACATAGATTTCACTGGTTCATTTCTTTCTTCCAATTGATTAACATTGTGCTTCATGTGGGGCTCTCTTAATATTTTAATATGGTTTGGACTTCCCTTTTGAGGCAACCACAAGTGTGACCAATCTGAAGCAAAATACCCATTTAGTCTTGCTGACTAGTCTTAATTCAAGATCAGTCCATAGCCATCAGGTATGTCTGCCACTACAATATCAATGTACTGACATATATTTTCATTTGCAAATAAGTGAATCAGAACATCTTCCATTTCCCCGACTACTTTCACATTGGTCTTGTCTAACTGAGTAACCTACAAAGAAGTTGGTTTAGGTTGTCCATTGATATTTTTGCAGACTGCAAGTGGCATAACATTGACCTACGACCCTGAGTCTACTAAAAAATTGTGCACCTTATGGTTTAAAATCTCAAAGGTTAGGAGGAATGGTGGGGCTTTAAACCTAGTCTTACCTCCCACACTTGCTTCAACAATCTCTTCTATAGGTTGGTTGTTAGTGGGAAGCTCCTCCTCCAGTACTTCAAGTGCTTTTAATAATTCGTACCCCATATTAGGTGCTTTGAGATTTTCCTTGACATTATTAGCTTTTTCTTCAATAGGTCTAACAGGTACGTTGGCTTGTTTTGGATCTTGACTGCTAATAGTAAGTTTAGGTATTTTATCATCTGTGTTGTTCTTCTGTATTTTCTTCATATTGTCTTGAAATTTCTTAGTCTTTGGAATTATTGAATTGTCTTTATTTAACAAACCTTGGCTCCTTATTGTCACATTTGTTTCTAATATCTCCTCATGCTTCAAAGTACCTTCGTCTTCTATATCAAAAAGTGATACACAGTGCCATAAAACTAGAGCATCATCCTCTTGTTTTTCTATGAATTTATTTCCCTTTTCCTCCTCATCATTAGCTTCTGTTAGATTAGAGTCCAATAGTTGCTTCATTACTAATGTCATGGAATTGATCCATTGAGGGCAATTTTTTTCAGAATGAGGCTGCTGATGAAAGGCGCAAAAATTATCCATCCCTACCTCCGTTAAATTCATTGATGTAGGACTATGTGGAGGAGTCTTAGATTGATTGTTGTCCTCTCTCCTGTTATAGTAAGGCTTATAAGATTTATGAGCTTATTTTTCCTTTTCCAAATCTATTATTCTATTAGATAGTTTCTGCATCATTTTCAACATTCCTTCAAAGTCATGTGACTGCTCCTCCTTAGTCTTAGACAGTAATAAGGATTTCTTACCAAAGTTTTTTCTCCCGACTGCTCAGGATAATCTTCTATGCTCTCTTTTTCAAATTCTACTCTCTTAGCTTCTTCATAAGTTTCTGACAATGCAGGTTTGACTTGCATCTTGGAAAACATGGCCAAGTCAGGCCCTAAAGCCGAAGTATAGTATTCGATCAAAATATTATCAGATGGTTTATCAGCTGCAGAAAAATTCTTAAGATAAGCAGCAAACCTTTGGGTGAAACTATGCATTTTTTCTTTTCTTTCTTTATTTCTTTAAAGCGTACAACCCTTTCAATAGAGCTGCATGAGTTTTCTGGGCTGCATATTTACTTCTGAATATCCTTTCAAATGTGTCCCAGTCTGGGATTGAGTTTGCAGGAAGAGCAAAATACCATGAGGCTGCTGCTCCTTCCAAGGTATGTGGAAATAATCTGCAAACTACATCTTCATGTTCTCTAGCCCTTAGCCCTTCTATAGCCAAGTAAAAGCTTTGCAAATGATCATCTACCAAAATATTTTCGCTTGGGTCAAACCTAGGCAACATTTTCTCAAAAGCCTGAGGTAATTCATGCAAAGGGGGTGCCAGGTTTTAAGGTGACCTAGCCCTCCAAGTAGGTGGCGGATTCGATGGGTTGGGTGTTTGATTTGCGTTCATGTTTACCATGAGTCTAGGTGGAGAATGAGGTGGTGAGTGAACAAGGGTATGAACAGGTGAACAGTAAGGTGTATCTAGGCCCACTTGATTCAAAGGCTAAATAACTTCCTGTAAGGCTGTTTCTACCAGTTCTTCGAAATCTCCAACCAACATTGCGTCTTCCAATATAGGACGGTCTTTCTTCTTATATTCTCTTCTAGGAAAGACAGGAATAATTGGTAATCCTCCAATCTTCTTCACATATGCCCTAGTATGTCTTCTCAGATCATTAACTACTTCATTATCGATAGAATACAGTTTCTCTTTACCCTTATCTTCAAGAATTGGATTGGGAAACAAACTGCTTTCAGAACTATCACCAGTGGAATAATCTCGAGAAAATAAGTTTCCTCAGCCATCCATGCACTGGCTTCCCTCCTTCTAGTGCCAAAAACTGTTGAGGCCTAGAAAATCGCAAGTAACAACAATGAGGGATTCTCCCCATTAAACGTTCCCAACTAGCCCGTTACTGTTTGGTATGGGGAATCCGTCCGGTTTACGGTCCGGCTACCGTAGGTCAAGTAACAAAATAAAAGGTTTTACCGGTTACGGCCCGGTCCACCGTGTATGTTTTTAGTTTTTTATATTTAAGTATGAGATGCAAGTGCCTATCTAGAAATGCATATTGATAGAGAATACGAGGAGCGATCACAATGTGATGCGCAGTTTCTTACCTCTCGTCTTAACTCTCTCGCATCTAAACCACACACAGCAAGAAAAAAACTAAAACTAACTACCTAACCTATCCCTAGGGAGAAAGATCATCATTTATCAATGAGTAATGGTTAGATGGTTTGTACCTTTTAATTTTTTCGATGTTCCAGGTTTTCCAAATCTAGTACCTACTATGGATGTTTGGAGATATTGTCTTCCACGGTTTAAAGAAAGCAAAGAGGATAATCCTTCAGATCACCTCATTAGGTTTCATCAATATATGGTTTAGTTAAATATACAGCATGAATATGTGCTCATGAATATGTTCATGTATTCACTTGAGCAAGATGCACGAGAATGGTATTTTTCTCTTCCCGCCGCTAGCATTTCCTCACTGAAAGAATTCCACACATGTTTTCAGAAACATTGTAAGTATGTGTTCTCAACTTAATTCTTTTTTAAATATTGTTGTGAGCAGGCTGATTTTTATAATACAATTTCTGATTCAGAAAATCATGATGATAAGTATAGTCAAGGATTGAAAACATATCATGAAGAAGTTGTAGTTTCAGAATTTGTTGAAGATGAAGTGGTAACATTTTTAGATACTGCTGTCAAGGAAGAATTCCATGATCATTACGATTATCAAGTTGTTGTTTTAAGTCAGGTTGAAGATTATTCTAGTGATGAGATCAACAGAGATAGTTTGGAATATTCTCATAATGATTTCAACAATCTTAATAATCATTTGAATGCTAATCCTATTGAATATCAATCTCTTGTTCAACAAACTGTTGGAAATCATTGTTGTGTTAAAGATCGGTTTTGTATTGAAGAAAAACATGAACCTTCAGCATCATCATTTGAAATTTCTCAAAATGCTCCACGTTATGATGAAGAGATTGGGGTTTCAGGACAAGAATTCTGTGATGAATTATATTTTAGTCCTTTTTGTTTTGATATTAAAATTGATGGAATTCAGGCTATTGACATTTTTAACGTTATATCAGAAATTTCTTATATTCATAGTTATGATAAATCTGTTGTTCAAAACCATTATGAAGATGGTCCAATTTTTTATAAATATGACGATGAAATTGAAATGAAATACCCATAAATGTGTGAGGTGTGTGTTATGGTACAATCTGATTAGCAGATTCAGGAATGCATTTAGTCCATTATCCTTGAACAACCAGAGCCAATGTATGATGTTTATTCTTTTGAAGACAGTGTGGAAAAGGGGGTTCAGCTTGTTGACATTATTGATGATACTGTACAAAAAAATCCAGAGCAAATTCAGGTTGATCCTAATGTCCTTTATTTCCAATGCTTGATTGATATTCATGAAACAAAACATTCTTATGGATAGCCTATCTTTTTCATAATGAAGAGGTAACTTTTGGAAATTTTTATGATCCAATGGCAGGTATAAGTTATAAATCTGTTATCTTAGAGACATCATTTGATGAAAGTGAGTACAAGTTGCTAGATATTTACTCTTCATGTTTTCCAATATTTCTGATTATACATATATTCGGAGTTGGAAGCAGGTTTTGGTGGGTTGATGAAATTTTTGCCTGGTTACATTGGAAATGGGATTACAATTTAATTCAGTAGATGGAAGGTTCCTCAAATACTTTTACAGTATTTGAAGGAAAGAGATTTGAAAATCATTGTATATACCAGTGTGTGAAGGATTGAATAAAGACTCCATAGCCCAATGGATATTTTGCAGACTAGTAGGTAGCAGCATAGAAGGCACTAGTCTACAAGTTCTTGAAGCCTCATAGGGAGGACTTCATCCCACAGTTGGAGCTAGTTGTTAGAACCTATTTTTGTTTTCTATCTTTTAATACTTTTTGTTTATGTTTTGAAGTTTGGTTTTACTCTTTATTCCTAGAAAATTTTGTTCATTGGGATAGTTTGAATTTTTCCCTTTAGCTTTTATGTTATTTGATTTCTTAGTTTATTTTTACAAGTTTTGGTTTGATTTCATGATCAAAGGGCTTATATAAGGCTTATATGGATTAAAAAGTTTGAAAAATACCATAAAAGTTTAATTGAGATTCCTAAACCAAGTTTAAACCCTTATCATTAGCATGATTTTTGAAAAACATTAACCTTAATTTTCTTGTTGCGCAAACCAGAAAAAGTTACACAGAAGCGCTACAAGAAAGTCGCGCAAAGTTAAAAATCCTATTTAAATGTTGCGGATGCATAGTTCTTTAAAGTGTCGATGAAATAGTTCATAATGCTTCCGATCGTTGATTACAAATCTAGTTCTATAAAGTGCCAACACTACGGCAGCACAGTGGTTTAAAGCGCCGACGCGATAGTTGATAAGGTTGCTGACTACGGTAGTGGTCTAAAGTGCCGACAAAGTAGTTGATAAAGCTTTCAATCACCAATCGTTGAAGCTAATGGTATAAATTCATTTTTCAACGTTGCAAATATTTAGTTCTTTAAAGCACCGACACTGCGACGGCATAGTGGCTTGTGATTCCAATGCAGTAGAAATTAATGCTTCTGATCGACGATAAGTTAATAAGGGGAAGTGCTGATTCGTTTAATTTTGAACCTTCGATTGTCGATGCTGAGAAGGGTTAGTAGTTAGTGATGGGAGACACTGATACTAGGGGAAAATTCAATGTTAATCACTCTGACAATTGTAAATATAATCAAGAAGGAAAATCATGGCGGTTTCTTGCAGAAGCGATGCAATAATAATGACAGACTATAATGAGACAAAGGCATTTCCAATCATGGTTTTTCTTCAAGTGCACGTAGAGCAGGTGGAGATCGTGGCGGAAAATTAGTACTTGAAGATCGGAATTTTGAAACTGAATGAAAATCAGGGTTTTCAGGAGCAAGAAAAGGAAAATAGAGGATCAGTTCACACAGCTAAAGCAGACTATCCAGGAGCTGACTCAACAGAACGAGGAGATAACAAGGAGGTTTGCAATTGCTTTACTAGTTGAAGGAACTAAAGAATTGTAAAGTTAGTTAAGAAATTTAGTTATTAGTTAAGTTTGGAAAGTCATTTTATTTCGGTATAATGATAATTTAGATGGAACTATTCAAGAGATAGCCTAAAATCGGTTAGGGTTCAGTTATTCAATTGATTTTGAAGGAATAGGATAAATATAAGTCTGGAAGAAGACACATGGTTGGATTTTTTGCTGGCAAGGGGAGGCTATCAGGCTGTGTTTATGAGCTAAGTAAAAGACTCTTATGTGTTTTTGATGACTAAACTATGAAATATATGCACTATATTCCCTTCAGATTATTGACTGGTTTCATTTCTAATTTGTGTTAATTACTCAGTTGGTATATTCATTTCCTCTTTAATGTTTGTATGCTTGAAATGCTTGCTAACTATGGGTGAAATTCAGTACTGTGTTTACTCTGTTGGATTATGGTTTATATGTTATGCATCTCAGTCATTTAAATGCTCATGATTTAGTGTTTTCTTTGGTCTTATGAATGTTTCCCCTCTTTTCTTCAAACTGTTCAACCAAAACCTTATAAAATCCTATTTTACTTTATTGTGATTTTTTGAGATTGTCTTGGCTTGTTCTTCCGTAGTTTGGGAACAATTTCTGGCACTAACACATGCCTTACATTGTTTCTCAACGCTGTGTAAGTTGAAGTCGATCGACTACATCAAGTGCCATAAATTCATTGAATTGATTGATAGTGGAAACACCCACAATTTTATTCATATGAGAGTGGTAGAATAAAACCATTGTTATGTCTGACCAATATCAAATTTCCAAATCATGATAGAAAATGGTGGTTTGATGAAATGTGAGGGTAATTGTAAACATATGAAACTCCAAATGGGTGGCTACCATGTGAAAAAATACATGTTGTTTATTGTAATTGGTGGTTGTGATATAGTTCTAGGGGAAGAATGGATTGGGATTGGTGACCATGGATTTCAAGGGACTATATATCATCTTTCCTAAGGAATGTTATAAGCATATCTCAAATACTAGAAACTATCACCTTCCACCATATGGAAAAGTTATTGAATAAATCCCACTCATGTATTATTGCACAATTCATTACCACTAGGTAATGGACACATTCCACAAGATATTCACCCTTATTTTTAGTTGATTCTCTCCAAACATCAAGATGTTTTTGAAACACCTTAAGGGTTTCCCATTGACTCATGGGGAGCATGACCATGGTATTCTGCTAATTCTTGGTAGTAAACTCCGAAATCTACACCCTTAATGGCACCCATTTTCACAAAATAATGAAATAGAAAAGTTCATTAAGGAATTATTGGAGGTTGGGATCATTTGTTCAAGTAAAATCCCTTATTCCTCACTGGTTTTTATGGTATTGAAAAAAATAGGCACTTAGCACATGTGTCTATATCTTTGGGCTCTTAATAAGTTAACTATCGAGAATAAATATCCGTTTTTGGTCATTATTGATATCCTGGATGAGCTTCATGGCATTATTTTCTTCACTAAACTAGACTTCCAGTCTAGCTACCACCAAATTAGGATGAAAGAAGATGACATCCCTAAGCCAATGTTTTGCACCCATGAGGGGTCATTATGAGTTCTTAGTCATACCTTTTATCCTTTTCAATTATCCCTCCAAATTTTAGAGCATCATGAACACGATTTTTTCCCTTTCTTCCGCAATTTTGTGTTTGTTTTCTTTAAGGATATCTTGATATACAACAACAAATTTAAATGCCACTTGGAGCTTCTTGATCGTGCCTTGCTATTACTTAGGGACCATTAGTTATTCATGAAACATTCAGCCAAATATGTTATTTTTGGGTAATTGAGTTGAATATTTAGGTTAGATTTTGAGTTAGGATGGAGTGTGGGTGGACCTAAATAAAGTGGCGGCTATACAAAATTGGCCACACTCGAAGACCCTTAAGAGATTGCATAGGTTCCTAGGATTGATCGACTACTACAGAAATTTTGTGAAAAATTATGGTGACATTCCATCCCCCTTAATGTCAGATGTTGCTCAAAATGAATGTCTTTTCTTGGAAGGACAAAGTCAAGAAGACCTTATTCTCCTTAAAATATTACATGTGCATTACTCCAGTATTAGTAGTTCCTAATTTAACTAAGAATTTTGTCTTAGAATGTGATGCCTAATGCATAGTTCTTGGAGAAGTATTGATGTAAGAAGGATTCCCTTTGGATTTCACTAGTAAGCAATTATGTGATCAGAATTTGTGTTGGCGTCGAATCCACTAACCTAGGTTCATATTTCTTATCCATCCAACAAATCCCAAGATATCGGCCCAACGGAGTGTAACTCCTTCGACAACACCTGTGACACAACTGAGGTCTCGCTTGAGATACCTATGGGGACCACCAGGACCAAGTTTCTATAGTTATTGAAGGGGATTTATTTATCTCAATAGTAACAAGTTGTTCAACCAAAACAAGGGATACCATCTCCACAACAAGAAAGAAGGTCAATACTCTGACACATTCATGTTATATAAGAATATACATAAGAATAAACACATGTAGGATATACAAATTATACACATCTAAACCATAGTTATTGTCAACATTCCATAATATAAGTGTGATCAAATCATAAAGATTCATATAGAAGACAAACATACATCAAAGACATGGATATTTAATGTGGAAACCCATATAGGAAAAATCACAAAATCTCTCTTAATATGGCATGAGTAATATTTGGAATGCTTTTGGTCTACGCACACAACTTGCAGACTTTTATCAAAATATTCTTTACAATGGATGGGTTTTCTTTGTCTTTTTCATGTGCTCATGCTTTTTTTCTTCTTTATTCTTTTTGTTGACCTCTCTGTCAAGATAGCTCGTTGTGAAGCTTGTCCACCCACAACTTATGGACAAGGATGATTTTAAGGAACCATACTTATTTAAAAGTATATAAATGTTGGCGAATATTACCAATTCTTAAAACGCCAACTATAAAATGATTGACGATATTTTTCAAAAAATATTTTATGTTCCAAGGATTTTATATCATTTATATAATAATTTGGCGATTTATAGGGTGAAAAAATTTTACCCCATAAAAATTGGGCAAAACAGGGCTTCAAAAAATGCAAAATGGCGAATTTTTTTGGAGGGAAAACATGGAAAAATAGCCCATTGGGCTAAAATTCGCCCCTAAAATTATCCCTGCTTATGGATCGACGTGATAGACATCTTATAATTCTTATTCCAACTTTAGACTAGTTCTCAACTGATAGTTGAGTGGTTGTTCTAACTACCCCAATGAATAATGTTACATTAATAAAGGCACTAACAACCCAATTTGCAATCATTCCCATTCCCAAAAATAGACTAATAGTATAACTTAACTCATCATTAGATTTATTTTTTCCTCAGAACATGTCGAATTCCTGGATTCAACTTACTCTTCTCCTTTCTAATCACTGCCTTTCTTTCCTTGCAACCAGATTCTTCACAATTCCGACAAAAACTGGTTTGTAGTTTCCTAGGGCCAACAATTTGGGAAAATGTACATATGAAAAAGAGATTATGATATAGGTGGATCATTTCATATCTTATCAAAGTTAAAGTATTCAAACAACAAAATAAATCCTACCAAGGTAAAGAGTTCTTCAATATCTTTTCGTCAACGCTTGTCTCATGTGAAATGACCTATGGATGAAGAAGTTGTCAACATTTGAAGTCTCGTCAAGGATGGTTAAAAATGGTTAGTTTGGGAAAAGAAATAGTAATGTAATGTTGGATAAAATGTAGGTGGAGTCTATGGGAATCAAACCCAAGAAATCCATAACCTTCCAAAATACTTCACACAACTATGCTACCCAAGCTTTCGACGATGGTTCTTAATAGATATAGGTGAAATGTTGTATATAAATTTGTATAGGGTTTAATTTGGAGAAAGGGTAAGGTCAAGGGATAAATCCCTTGACCCATATGGCTGACACCGAGGTGGTATATTATGTGATGGAATTCCAACTCAGCAAACAATATATTTCCAAGTTATAATTGAACTGACGGAGTTATCAACTAATAATCCAATCCAACAAATGAATTGCCAACACGCCAGTCGATCCATGTTCCATTCAAGAAATTCCACACCAAAGTTTCGTTGGAGTGGGGAGAGGCTGTCATGTACCAAATTTTGAATTGGCTCACAATGGCCTAATCACATTTTCCATATTCATGAGAGTTTGTCAAATTGATGCTAAGGGTCAAATAATTGCCTAGGAGGAAAATTACTAGTTTCCTGGGTTGGGGGTGGAAGCTTTTGGATTTGGAATAAGGGGAAAAATAAATGATGTTTGAACATTAGAATGGCATAAATATTTAATAAAGGAGATAAATAAATAAATACATGGGAAAATCAAAGTGGAATTTGATCATGAAGACACATGGACGATGTGGGACCCACACAAGCTATATTTTCGATGCCACATGGCATCCTCCTCTTGTCATTTCGAATCCATAAGAATCCCAAGGGTATTGGAATGATTTGGAAGGTCAATATACTTATCATGAAACAATTAAGGTTGAATTGGAGTGGAAGAGTAACTCCCATGGAAGAGGAAGAGACATTTTGGAGCTAGTGCGACACTTGGACTAGATTCCCTAGTTCTATGACAAAAATGATGAAGATGCTATGACACCTATGAAACAAATAAGATATGAAGCCTAAAATATGACATATATGACATGTCAGGGATAAAAATATCTCCAAGATGGCACTCAAGGGATTTAGGGTAGTCAAAATGCTTCCACGTGTGATTTGGTGGAAGTGGGAGACTAGGAATTGTTGTACAAGTGGCATTCTTTGGAATCTCTTCCCAACTAGAGTTGGAATGCATCTATTGGAAGGAATTATACCCATAGAGAGATTGGAAAATTTATAAATTTCAAGAACAAATAATGATGGCATATTTTGATCATTTGAGAAATTTGCATTTGTGAAGAGAGAGAGCTAGTGGATAACTAGTTTCTTGTCTTAACCAATTTCGAGGGTGAAATATTCCCATCCAAGTTGGTGTTTAGAGAGTCCATTCAGGTATTTCATGGAGATTTAATGGATTCATAATTTATAGGGCAGCTTGTGGACACTTCAAGATCATCTTGTTCTTTCATTTATTCCATGTTTTCTTATTACATTCTTGCTCTATGTATTGAGGCACACTTGGTGAGATATTGATCTATTTGGGGGAGTTTCTAATGCCCCATTATTTTATGTTATTATTTAAATAATATTTATTTCAAGTTTAGAAGACTCTTAGGTCAAAATACCAAAATATTTCATGTAAAAATGTTAAACAATGAAGAAACAATGCCATTTCCCCACTACCTTGTTGTGAACCAATGTAATTGTTAGAATTTGAATGCCATTTAGATCTCCAGGCAGAGAATTCTGATTATGTTGCAAAAATTTAACGGAGAATGAAAATAAAAATCCAACAAGACAAACTACACAGGAAATGGACAAGTATTTCTTAGGAAATAACAGTATATTCATCATAATAATATCCGGTGTACAATAGATTACAAATAGGTAGAATTTGAATGCATGAGTAATGAATTCGAATCCTCCAAGTGGATAAGACTGTATCTAATTGAATCTCTAACTCAAGGTCTCCCAATCAATATCGGAGTCCAAATAGACAACTCCCTGATGACCAATAACTCCAACATGTAGTAACAACTAGTTAACTCAGTGCAAATGAGAGTGAGGTAGGTAGGAAAAGCGCTCCTCCCCATGAAACCATGCATTATCCATGCATCAGTAGCACTATCCTAACTGGCTATGAAGTAACTGATTGTAACTAAGGGCTAACTAAGACTAACTAGTGCTAACACCAACTGACTAAAGTAGGTTGGTGCCGGGACTCCCAGTGGCTCCTGTGTGGCTCCTAAAATGTAGGGATTGGTCTAAGAGTGCCCCCAGTGATGCATGCACATGCATTAAGTGGCAGTTAATGTCTAGCATTTCCCCCCACACTTTAATGACTGGTACATGTGGCCCCATTGGGCCATGTGGACCCAATTGCACTAGTGGACTCATTTAATTAATTGAAGGTTCCTAAGTTAGGCAATAATTAATCTAATAGACATTTGACCAAGGGAGGATTAATAATACTAACACCACCCCTGAATCCTAACTTGGAAAACTTTGGGCCCTAGTAACATGTCAAAACCCCAAATTTTCACAAAAATTTAAAATTTTGAAATAAAATAAAATGTTGAGACTGTAGTTTATTAACAGTTAATGGTTATCAAAAAGAGAAACAATTAATAGATTAATTTGCATAAACTCAATTATGTTAACTCAATAGTTTTCTTATTAACACAATCTTAAATTTATGTTGTGCATTAATTCTATATTTGGTTTACTGATGAGTTCTATTTATGACAGTAGGTGGAATCTGACTTTGAATTTCGGGGCTTACTTAGCATTTATGCTAATGCAGATGGATTATTTGTTCTTATAGGTTTACAGGTATAAATGACCAAGTATCATCTTTAAATTCATAAAGCATCCTGCAATATTTCTATTTACAATTAATAATCTTAGATTATAAGCTGCTGTAATCCAACCTACTTCTGTAAGGTAACACAGTTTGTTTTATTCTGTTGCTATTGTAAACGAAGTTCAGATGATTGTATTTTTTCCTGTAGAGTATGTAGCGACATTACTACTTCCTTTGGTTCTGAACAGTTTAATTATCTGCTTGATATTCTTTATTTTCAAAAATACATACCCTAGCAATTCTTTATTATATTTCTTGTATTGGTTCTATCTAAGAACAACTTCCGGGGTTGGTGTTTTTCTTATCGAGCCAATCTTTTCATCTTATGTTAACCTTAGTATTTTGTTAAGATTGTAAAACTATATTCCAACTAATGAGAAACTGCCACAACTTCTAAGATAAGATCTCATAAATCTGTATTAATTAAAAGAGTTCACAGGAAAAATGTTCTTACATTTCACTTTGCCATTACATAGTTTGCTATTAAAACTTTGCTAGTTTCCAAGGTTTAAAATGTGCATAAACTATTTGTTTATCGACATAAAAGATTTTATTAGTGTTACATTTGCATAATACTTACGATCCTAACCCAAACGACACTATGCAAATTACACAAGTTGAAAGCTGTGTAATTATTTACATCACCATGAAAAGAACTGGAACTAAAAGATAGTTATTCTTACACCATTAACTTGACTATTTATAAGTCAATGATTTCTATAAATTATCCTAAATTACTATAGGTAACAACTTAGTTATTACACCCTATTTCACAATGATGATATTACTATAATCTTTGATGGTTTGTAACTAAATCAAAAGGGGTTAATACTCCCATATACACTATGCATATAACTAACGATAATGTTAATATAATTTTGTAATGTCTCCCCATGATATTCATTAGTATACATTACTATGTAAATGGAAACATAATCCTCACTAGTTTTTACTAGCGATATCTCATAACATTGGCTATTGATAAATTATATAATGTAATTCTTTTGGGTTAAGAGGCTAAGGATTATGTTATGTATTAATTCAACACTATGATAACGTTGCAAACCCATGCCAATGACAAGCTATGTACCAAACGTTTAAACTATTATCATGATATGTGAATCCCATGCAAAACTATAGAGATCATACGTTGTTTGATGAAATCATTGGGTGATTAAATGATTGTTATGAAATGCAGGTGACTATGGAAAGTCGACCCACTGCATGATTTTATTGATGCAGCCACGTGGAGATTTCTTGGCCATGCACTGGTTGCATATAAATTTGTCAACCCTAACCTTTGGCTCATTTGATCTTCGACATTTGTGTTGGCCCTGTGGGCTTCTCTACAAGCTCCCATGGCGGCCATGAGTTGCAGATAGCTATAGAGGCTCCAACGCTGGATTTTATCGTGGCTTACTCCCTTGAGCTAGATTCTAATGCTCGCCTCCTCTATGATTTCTTTACTTCACTCAGAGTTTACTATCTTCCTTGTATATGGCTTTACGACCGCTTGAAACTCCTTGTTGCTGCTCCTCTTTCATGGTCTGTCATTGGTGAAAGCTTGAGCTTATTGTGTGATTGCAAAGCTCCTTCATTGTAGGGTTTTAGTTTCTCTGCTTGTATGCTGGTAACAGTTTGACTCCATGCTAATGACTTCTTTGTAGCCTTTTCTGAGGCATACCCCCACCTCTGCTGATAGTTGTGAAAAACACTAGAGTCCCATCGTCTCCATCCTTGGCGAGCATGAGGGTTTGGCTCCTTTTAGTGTTTTTCGTGGTGTTATTTTTCGTCCAGGGCTCCATCGTTTTCACTTTCATATAAGGTGAGTAAAATAAAATTAAGAGCTATTGTTGTTTATGGTTTTATTCCGCATAAGGGTTTCTGATTTTTAAAATAACTTTGGTTCTTTATAATGCAGGTTGGCTCATCTCCAAGGTTGGCCGTTGTGCTGTTTAAAAGGCTCCACGAAACATTCATGGTAAGCTTTGGTTTCGAATATGGTTTCCCATGCTTGTACAGACTCTTGCAGTTGGAGGTCTCGGCTGTGTTGCACCCAGTATTGGGTTGTTGTCCTTCATTTTTATAAATTTTTGTTTTAGTTAAAACCCTTACTTGTCGCAAGGTGACTTCAGCTTTAAGCTGCAATTTGTGAAGCTCTCCTCTCGTATTAAGGTTGAACTTACAGTTTTGTAATATGATGTTTATGCTTGTTCATACTCTGAAGTACGATGTGGATACTCGGTTCTTAACTGAGTTTTTTTTGTACTTTGTTAATGTTTGACTTACATTCGGCCTTCAGGCTCATGGATATAATGTAAATAACATAAGATAGTCTGTTTGTAAGTTAAATTTGTTCTCCATTATGTTTTTGTATTTTATCTCTGTGTAAATGAATTTAAATTGTTCTTGTAATGGTTATATAAAAAGAACTATGTTTACTGCTTATCTTGGGTTACTACTGTAATGGTTTTGTATATTTTAAAGAAAACTGAGTAATTTCAGCTCAGAATTACGAGCTAGGGTTTTAACCCTATTTGTAAAAAGATATTTTCTATATTGTTAATAAATAGATTAGATTATTGTTAATAGAATCTTAAACCATTTCAGTACTCAAGGATTTTCAGGTTAGGGTTTAATGAATTAAACTCTGGTTTTTATTTTAAGATTCCTTCATTTTGTTTAAAGAATTGTTAATGTATAAACGATATTATTTATGTAATACTATTATCTGTATATAATATAAATACTTAAGCTTGTACTTGTGCATACACTTATTTAAATAAGACTGTGACTAATCTGTAACAGTTTATTTGCTTATGCTTGTACATAAAATCCAACCACTAGATTATGACTTGGTTGTTTCTATTAGAACAAGGGTATTATTAAACTAGGGTTCGACCCTATAGTTCTCTTTTGCAGAAAGATAAACTTGTTAGTATTTGTGTTACAGTTCTTACATAGATATGCAATGTTAATTTATTAAGTTCTTATTGTTTTTCTGAATTGTTATCTAGGGTTTTAGTAGGATTACTCATAAACATTAATTTAGTAATGAGTCTGTTTTTTTTAAATAAAAGAATAATTCTTTTCCAAAAACCCTTTCGATTTATAGTAACTAATTCTCTTAGTTAGTTAAGAATATAATTAATTAAACTAAGTATTTATATTTTCTATCTTAATACCATAATTATTTTTCATATCACTATCCTGAGTTAGTAGTATCTGTTAGTTTTTAAACTATTATGGATTCTAGTAAACTAGATATGGTATCTGATACCTTTGTTTGAACTAAAAGTAAACAAGTAGTTTAGATTTATTTCTTCCACTGCATAAGCAACAGGTTAATAAGTATGATACAAGGAAAATAAACATGTGACATGGCACAGAGTACTATCCTGCATAATTTAAATTCGATAAAAAGAATAAGATACTGTGTAGAGCATAATCTATTTCCTATTAGAGTATTTATAAAGAAGATCCTTCTACATGTGCTGAGTTATTTCTATTTCCTTTTTTTTCTAATGTACTTACCTACATAATCTGGTTAACAAGAACATATAAGAACAAGTTACTGTTCTTTGTTGATAATAGTCTTCATACAGAAATAAGTTACGCTGATATAATTAAATGCATAATACATTTACCCATTTAAGATTCCTATCATATCTTTATATATTTTAAACACACTGCCCGTGCGCCTATTCCAGATGGGGAAAAACATAGGTCAGGATTATTTTCATCAATTACAGATTCAATATTCAAATAATTAACGGGTTACTAGCTCTATCAGTTCACTGCAAAACATGTAATCATTCATTCTCGGATAAAAACTTTTAACACAGTAAATAAAAGACTGTAGAACATGTTTAAAGCTAGATGACAACAGCGTTGGGAGGCCATTCCTCCATACCAACTTCTAGAGAGCTCTCAAACAACATCTTCTCAGGACCCCCGAGCCTGTTCCTGGTCTCCTTCGCTGAGAATTGGTGGAGCAAGCAAAAAAATACTAGTCCAATGACTCAGTACTAACTCTGCACTTAGCAGCAAGATCCTTCAACTGAATAGCTGTACTAGATCACTTTCTATAGTTTACCCCTCAAACACCTTCCACAAATTCCCTTCCCAATGAAATCCTTTGAAGTACATTCACCTGAATGATTCTCCTGCTAGAATGAGCAGCATCAGCTCTCTTCAATGGACTTTTTTATTAATATTTCCTAGGTCTTTTTTGGGTTAGTTGTCATTAATTGAGCCACCTGCTTTGATCCCACTTTCTTGAGGGATCATGACCCCAAATGTAGGGAGGTTGCCACCTGCAACATTGGAAGTGTTTGAGGATGCTTCCACTTGGCTATTTTGTCTCCACCCAGTCTCCTCCACCGACTTGACCAGTAACACTCTTTTTAATAGCTCTCCCAAGCTGTTGTCTCCACTTTTATTTATTTATAATTAAAATATTCAGAATTACATTCAATATCCTTGACTCTGCTGAGTCATCATTTACAACTTAGCATAAAATTTAACATAATTTCTTGGAATAAAATCAAATAAGATAATATTATTTTGCAAAATTGGGGTATGTGACAGGTAACAAGACCATAGGTCACCTAAATACAATCTAGAAGATAATAAAAAATGATGCTTAGTACAACTGAGGAAACAGGGGAAAACCTCATTGGAAAAGTAACCCCCTCAAAAATAAGCAGGAAAAAAGAAATCTACAAGCTATCTTTAGAAGAAAGAAGCATCCTCCTTAAAAAAATAACTTGAGCAAAACACTGCTGCAAAAACTTGCAGCTCTATGCAACAACATGGTCCATCAGTGGGACTCTCAATGTACTTCTGAGCTGATGACTCTATTTGGTTCTACTAGATGGTGAATGTACGCAATGATAAAATATCTGCCTCTGTGGGCAATGTAACTGATCATTCGCCATCATCAACTAGCACCGACCTGGAACTTTGCTGCACCATTTTGTAGAGAGTGAATCTGTAAGGGATAGTGCAGCATGCTCATTCTGATACTGGGACCTAGTTCTTCTTTTGTCTTCTGGAACTCCAACACCACTTCCAACTGCATCTGGGTTTAGGCTTCTGATTAGGAATGGGTACTGGATCTGGATCTATAATCTCTTGAGATCCAATCTCAATAACATGATCATGTTGTATGTGATCTTCTTCATCTCAATCTGAAACCTGTAGCACATCATCATCATCAAAAATAGGAGGATAAATAGTTATACCTTCATGTGCTGTTGGAGGAGTATCATGCAGCTGATCTTCTTTCAACTAGACACTTCTTTCAATGAAGCATCTTCTGGTATCAACCTACACCAGTTTGTAATATTTTGCATCATTTGCATATCCCAGCAGAATGCATTCGCTACTTTGGGCTTGGAAGGCCTTTCTCTTGTCAAGTGATATCCTGGCCAAAACTTTGGAACCAAAAAATCTTAGATGAGAGACATTGGGATTATACCCATGCAGTGCTTTGAATGGTGTGACCCCAACCACTGACTTGTGGGCCACCATATTCTGGAAATATGAAGCACAGTTTACTACTTCAGGCCAAAGTGAAGGAGGTAGATGCTTGCCATGGAGAAGGCTTGTTGCCATCTATTTCATTGATCTGTTCTTCCTTTTAGCCACATAATTTTTCTATGGTGTGTATGGAACTGAGTGTTCCATTCAAATCCCTTCTGATTCACAAAAATGCCGAAAATCTCTTTTGACGTATTCTCCTCCTCCATCGGATCTTATTGACTTGATCTTCTTATTGAAGTTGTTCTCAACCATAGCTTTAAAACTTTTAAAAGTCTTAAAAAATTCCGATTTTAGCTTCATGAAGTAGATCCAATAGTACCTAGAACAATGATCAATAAAGGTAAGAAAATACCTGAAACCATTAATGGATTTTGAGGCCATAGGTCCAGCTACATCACCGTGTATCAAATCAAGTGTATAGACAACTCTATGAGCCTTTCCAACATCATACTTCTTTTCAGGATGCTTACCTACCAAGCACTCAACACATATTCCATCGAAATTTTGGATGGAGGGAAAAACTTCAACCATGTTATCATTGTGGAGCTGCTTTAGATATTTGAAAATGAGATGGCCAAATATCTCATGCCAAATCTTGCTAGCATTTTTATCATGAGACAATAAAGCTGTAGGAGGAGAAACAAGCAAGAAATGTGAAAAATTATAAGCTTTGGTAGAGTGATTTGCAATACCTTTCGCTACAAGCTTTCCAATGGCTTTTTCTGTAATCTCAACTAAGTTTGAATCGAATGTGACCCTCTTGGGAGAGCCTATATGTGTCATTTGGTAAACATATAACAAGTTAGCAACAAGGGAGGACACATATAATAAATTCTTGAACTCAGCATGCTTCACTCTGACTAAGCCCCTTCCTTATGCTGGAATCTGGGAATCATCTCCCATGTGAATATTAGTTCCCTTTGATAGAGAAAGAGTATAGAACGATTCTTTGGAGGCAACCATGTGGTTGGAGGCTCCATAATATATAATGTATGCCAAGGATGGAGAGAGAGTTGCTTTCAAAGCATGACACCTTTCGACATCTTCTGTCGGTGCTTCTTCATCAGGATTCTTTGCTCTTGGAGGAGCAATGTTGTGCTGCTTGAGAAGAGCGAGCATCTCATCAAGTTGCTTCCTCATATAATGTTCTTCAATATGGCATCCCTTTTCACAATATGGGCATAAATTCTTTTCAAATTTCATCTTCTTAGAGATGGAGGCCTCTTCGGAAGCTTGCTGATTTGATTTAGGCTTCGAATTAGCTACCTTAGGATCCTTCTTCTTTGATTTCTCCTTTGCTTGCACTTTTGAGGAGTCAGTAACCAAGATAGATTGATCCTTTGAATTCTGGATGAATCCCATTCGAATCAAATTTTCTTTTTCTTTGATTAAGGACTCGGAGAATGAATATAAGGAAGGAAGTTTCCAATCAAGAAAGCTTTCTCCACTTGGAATGAAACATAGAGACATAGACAGAGTACTCAAGACCTATTTTGTTGAGTATTGAAAGGAAATTATGCTCATCCTTTCGCTCTATCCTACACTGTCTTCATTATAACACTAGAGACTTGAATTTGGAGAAGAATTGCTCAATAGTCTCGAAACTGCTGGGATGTAAAGATACCAACTCAGTGTCCAGAATGTGTCCCCGAAGCTCATTTTGTTTTTTAAACAAGCTATCAAGCTTCTCCTGGGATTCTTTGGGAGTCCTCAATCCTTCCAGATGAAAGAGGAGATCTCTGGAAATATAAGTACATAAGTACCTGAATGCCTCATGACAATGGTTTAGGAACTTGTTCCACTCTACCAGATGATGAGGTTCAGCCTCCCATCCATGTATAATCTTGTGGTAGCCATGCTTGTGCAAGGACAACTGCATATCAATCCTATAATCAAGGTAGCTGGAAGTTGTGAGGATCCGTGGCTTAGGAGTTTGAGAATTCATAATTGCTCTGGCAGGGAGATAACAAATATTTCTTTTAAGCTATGTAGCACCTATCAATTTCACTGCAAATAACACTAAAACATAAGAACTATTAGAATCATGTCTTTCCTCCAGACATGAACATGTTTTTAGGGTCTGTCACGCCCTCTCCACTGCTCTGAATGAATCTAGAGCTAGCAAATTTTCATAGGGGACTTATGTGGAAACCTAGTTGCTTCTGATGTTCGATGAGGACAAACAAGCATGAATCCTGATTGAGAAGGCTCTGATACCATGTTAGAATTTGAATTCCATTTAGATATTCAGGAAAATATTTCTGATTATGTTGTAGCAATTGAATGGATAATGAAAATACAAATCCAACAAGAAAAACCACACAGGAAATGGACAAGTATTGCTCAGGAATTTACAGTATATTCATCATAATAATATCCAGTGTACAATAGATTACAAATAGGTAGAATTCGAATGCATGAGTAATGAATTCGAATCCTCCAAGTGGATAAGCCTGTATCTAACTAAATCTCTAACTCAAGCTCTCCCAATCAATATCGGAGTCCAAATAGACAACTCCCCAATGACCAATAACTCCAACATGAAGTAACAACTAGTTAACTCAGTGCAACTGAGAGTGAGGTAGGTAGGAAAAGTGCGGGCGTCCCCATGCAACCATGAATTAGTAGCACTAGCCTAACTGGCTGTGAATTAATTGATTGTAACTAAGGGATAACTAAGAATAACTAGTGCTAACACCAATTGACTGAAGTAGGTTGGTGCCGGGACTCCCAGTGGCTCCTAAAATGTAGGGATTGGTTTAGGAGGTGCCCCCACTGATGCATGTACATGTAGTAAGTGGAAGTTAACCTCTAGCATTGTCCCCCACACTTCAGTGACTAATATATGTGTCCCCATTGGGCCATGTGGACCCAATTTCACTATTGGACTCATTTAATTAATTTAAGGTTCCTAAGTTAGGCAATAATTAATCTAATAGACATTTGACCAAGGGAGGATTAATAATCCTAACAATAATTTTGATGGATTCGAATGGACAAGTAAAATATTGATGGTTTATGGATGAATGGAAAGCTATTGATGTATTATATGATTTTAATGTTCAATACATAATCATTTGGAGTCATTTTGTTTAGTTTTATAGCATTTGGAGAACATTTCCTATCATCTCCCCCAAGGTTGAAACTAATCTTTTTGCATATGTTTTAAGGGAGTTATAGCAGACATTAAAAGTTGAATGGTGATGCATATGAGTTCATGTTGATTTTATTTATATGTAACCTACTTCAATTCAGAAATTTTAGTTGGATTGAGTGCATGTGGATAGTCATTTTCATCATCTACCCCTAGGGGATTTGAACCACAAGTTGCTCGTAAAACTCCATACATGGACCAGATTTATGAAGTGGGTTTTAGAAGTCATTTGATGTTTTAAAGACTCATATAAAAACCATTTTTATGTATTAACATCATTAATACACGTTCTGGTACAATTTGAGAGCATTTGGAGCTATTTGGAGCCATCTACCATTAGGGGTTTGAGCCTCAAAATTACTAATAAGTTCCTTGAGTTCTCTTGGATACCTATTCGACCCAAAAAAACACATATAATTATAAAAATATACTTTAATTAATGTATTATAATAGAGACAAATATCATTCCATCCATTATTGTAGGTTGTACGGTGTTTGGAATAGATTTGTTGTAGGACCCAGGGGGGATTTCCACCTCCCAAATTGACTAGTCTTGTCCCGAAACTTCTTCCATTGAAAATTACACACCATGGTTGGGTATATCAGTTGATTATATGTCTTATAGATTTTTTAATTTTTCTTATAACCCCTCATGAACTTCCTCACCAAGTTTGAAATTAATTGGAGGAGTTTGGAATCATTTGTATCCATATACCTAGAGTTGAAACGAGGGTGAATTTGAGAACATTGGGAAAATTAACCACAAGTGACATTACAGTGATATCATAGCATGGTATTGGAACCTATTTATTAAGAACATAAATTGAATATAAAGTTGCAAACATGTCTTGGCTTCACAATAGACCCACTAGGCCTACTTTCTTTCCTCCCTGACCAATGAAAGAAGAAATTACAACCATAGATATTGACGCATGCTTCTAGGAGTATTGAAATTTGAGAGGGGATATTAATGGAATGTATGATTTCAAATACTATTTTTTCAAGTATGTATTTAGGCACATGAAGGAAAATGTGAACTCATTAAAGAAAAATCAGCCTACTTGTGAAAAGAGCAAAGATTTATTTTTCCCTATAAAGGAGGAAGTTATAAACACTTCTACGGACATCATGTGGAATGTGTGGAAGAAATTTTGTTCTAAAAAGGATGAAAATAGCATAGATGCACCATTACAGAAAGAAACAGATAATCATGAAGTGGATTTTGAATTACCTCATGGTGATTGCAGAAAAAGAACATAAAGAGGAAAGTGAATACAAGCACACAATCCTTACTGATGGGGGTTGTGAAAATCAAAGGGAATCTGTTGATGGATCATTGAAATATGCAAGAGTACCTACTGATGGGTGCTCAAAAATCTATGTTGGTGACATAGAGATCATATTTCAAAATGTTGCAGCAAGCCAAATTTCAAATAAGCATGAAGATGAATACCTTGTGATAGATAATGAAGAACCAAGATGAACTTCCCCATCACCACTTGAGATTCAAGAAGTTGATCAAATCAAGCAGAAAGAATAAGAGGAGGTTTGGTTTCATGAACCATCCTTCATTGAAGGGTATTTGATGATGAGTGAAAGCGGTATCCAAGAGTCCCTTAGCATAGTCCATGACACTCAAGCATTAGTGTCAAATTCTTATTTGAGAGCTACTTCATTGGAGGAAACATCCTTCCTTGAAGACATGGAGAAGATTCAAAGAGCAATGTGCCACATCAAAGGTAATTTCATGTATTTGATTTTTGATAGAAACCATTTGTTTGAGCTTAATGAATTGTTACAAGATGCATACTTGAAGAATAATGAGGATAATCATAAGCTCACAATTCAAAATGAGCAACTTCTTGAAAAGTTGCAAGATACTTGTTTTTCCTCCTATGTTTCATATTGTCAAATGGTAGATTGTTTGGAGGATTCTCATGACATGGTGGATCTTGAGAAATGTGGAAATTTGAATGTGCTTGATTTGTTTGAAGATGAACTTGAAGAGATCCAAACACTTGATGTAGTGGAAGAGGAACTTGAATTGTCTCTTGATGAAGGTTATGCAATTTTTAAAGAAGAGCATGATTCATCTACATTGGAACCAATCTACGACAAAAGTTTCACACTTTTGAAGGAGCTGCATGATACTACCCATATGGATCCTTAACATGATGAAACTTATGCACTTTTTTATCATTTGGGTGAGTTATTTAATTTTCCTGCATCCTACAATTCCATGTTTTCTAGCATTAGTCTCAATGAAGTATGGGTGAAAGGGTTCTTTTTTATGGTGCCACATGAGGAGTATGGAACTAGCAGATTTAATTTTTATGATGACATGGTTGGAGAAAATTATTATTCACATTTGAAGTAGCATCCTTTGTTACTTTATGATGATGCACATCTACATAGATGCACCTACGATATGCATTTGAGTCACTTGAAGACTCATGGTTTTTCTTGCTCAACACTTGGTTCATTTGATGTTGGAGGAACTTCATCCAACACTGGGGTGAATAGATTTATGATTGGAGAACATTTTTGTTTCTAGCCCCATACTTTGTTATATATTTATTATTCTCTCATTCATGGATGTATGGGTGAGACTTCTTTGAGTCATTTGAAGTCTCCTTGTTTTTTTTCTCATTATTTTGTTCAGATTTTAGTGGAGACTCTTCATTCACTTCTTGGATGAAAGAATACATGGATGAATATTTTGATGCATATCACATACTTTTGGAACATAATTATAGGAAATGGGATCCTCACCTATGTCATTGGAGCATATTTTATTGGTCACTTGAAGCTTGTATGCACTTGGAAAATGGTGGTCTACTTACTTGGAGATATAAGCACTTTCATGATTTTTTGACGAGGCACCTCCTTGATGTACATTTTTATTATGTTGTTATGTACTTTGATGATATATAGTATGTAATAATGATGTTTGGAAGAATGCGTACAAGAAAATGGGATCCCAGATTCTCTTTCCTAATGGTATAGGTTGGAGAGCACTCTTGATTGTTGGAGTGCAATACAAACAATGGGACCCTTGGATAGTTTTTAGTCCCATTGATTTCAAATTTTTTGGGAAACAAGCAGTATGGGAGATGGATTCCCAACTTAATAAAGTGATTTTAATAATATTAGTGCAGCAGCAAGCATGGTGGTTCCTCTCTAAAATCTTCATGGAATCTCAAGCACTCAAAGTTGGGCAACTCAGTGGCAACTTCAAAGAATCATACAGAAAGTCGATTCTTCAACACCCATGTTTGAAATTGCTCGAGGACAAGAAATATTGAGAACGGATAATTTGTAATGTACAAAAATTTTAATTGGGTCATAATTTCCTAATCACATTTTCCATTTTCATGATATTTTTTCAAATTGATACTAGGGGTCAAATAATTGCCAAGGAGAAAAATTACTAGTTTCCTAGGTTGGGGGTGGATGCTTTGGGATTTGGAATAAGGGGGACAATAAATTATGTTTGAAAATTAGAATGGAATAAATATTTAATAAAGGATATAATTAAATAAATACAAGGGAAAATCAAAGTGGCAATTGATCATTAAGACACATGGAGGATGTGGGACCCACATCAGCTAGATTTTCTATGCCACATGGAATCCTCCTCATGTCATTTCGAATCCTTAAGAATACCAAGGGTCTTGGGATGAGTTGGAAGGTAAATATACCTGGAATGAATCAATTAAGGTTGAATTGGAGTGGAAGAGGAAGAGGCATTTTGGAGCTAGTGAGACACTTGAGGCTAGTTTCCCTAGCTCTATGACAACAATGATCAAGATGCTATGACACCTATGACAAAAATAATATATGAAGGCTGAAATATGAAATATATGACATCTCATGGCTAAAAATATCTCCAATAGGGCGCTCAAGGGATTTAGGGCAGCCAAGATGCTTCCACATGTGATTTGGTGGAAGTGGGAGATTAGGAATTGTTGTACAAGTGGAATTCTTTGGAATATCTTCCCAACTAGAGTTGGAATGCATATATTGGAAGGATTTAGACCCATCGAGAGCTTGGAAAATTTATAAATGTCAGGAACAAATAATTAAGGAATCTTTTATCATTTGATAAATTTTCATTTGTGAAAAGAGAGAGCTAGTGGATGACTAGTTTCTTGCCTTAGCCAATTTCGAGGGTGAAAGATTCCTATCCAAGTTGGTGTTTGGAGAGGCAATTAATTTATTTCATGGATATTTAATGGATTCATAAGTTACAGGTTAAATATACAGGTAATCTCATGGACACTTCAATATCATATTGGTCTTTCATCTATTCCAAGTGTTCTCATCATATTCTTGGTCTATGGATTGAGGCGCACTTGGTGAGCTATTGATATGTTTGGGGGAGATTCTAATGCCCCATTATTTTATGTTATGATTTAAATGATATGTATTTAAAGTTAAAAATACTCTCAGGTATAAATACCAAAATATTTTATGTAAAAATTTTAAACAATGAAGATACAATGTCATTTCCCCACTACCTTGTTGTGAACCAATGTCATGTTCATGGATTCGAACAAATAAGTAAAATATTGATGGTTTATGGATGAATGGAATGTTATTTATGTATTATATCCGTTTAAATTTCAGTACATAAGCATTTGGATTTATTTTTTTGAGTTTCATATCATTTCGAGAAGATTGCCTATCATTTCCCCCAAGGTTGAAACTAGTCTTTTTGCATCTGATTTAAGGGAGTTATAGCAGACATTAAAAGTTGAATGGTGATGCATATGAGTTCATGTTATTTCATTTATATTAACCTTGGTTCTATTCATAAATTATATTTGTATTGAGTGCATTTGGAAATCCATTTGATCATCTACCCCTAGGGGATTTGAACCACAAGTTGCTCGTAAAACTCCATACATTGACCAGATTGTCGAATCGAAGTTGCATAAATAAGTTGATGGTTCAAAAACTCCTATAAACACCATTTTTATGTATTAACATCATTCATACACCTTGTGGTACAATTTGAGATAATTTGGAGCTATTTGGAGCCATCTACCATTGGGGGTTTGAGCCTCAAAATTACTAATAAATTCCTTGAGTTCTCTTAGATACCTATTAGACCCAAAAAACACACATATTTCTTCAAATATACTTTAATTAATGTATTATAACAAATATAATTCTCACTTCAACCATTAGTGGAGGTTGTACAGCGTTTGGAAGCGATTTGTTCCATGACCCAGGGGGGATTTCCACCTCCAAAATTGACTAGTCTTGTCACGAAACTTATTCCCTTTAAAATTCCATACCATGGTTGGGTATATCAGTTGATTATATGTCTGATAGATGTTTTAATGTGTCCCATCACCCCTCATCACCTTCCTCACCAAGTTTGAAATTAATTGGAGGAGTTTGGAATCATTGGTATCCATATACCTAGAGTTGAAATGAGGGTGAATTTGAGAACATTAGGAAAATTAACCACAAGGGAAATTACAAAGGCCCACTGGTTTGACCCCGGAACCTATTCCCCTAAAGAGCAATGTTTTACCACTAGGCCAATTGCCATTTATTTTATGTTAAATGACAAGTTTTGGTTATAAGGTTATGACAGAAAGGGGAGCTTGAAAATAAAAGCATTTCCCTCCATTTCCCACCCACAAACCACCATATTTTTCCTATAAAAACTACGCTTGGGGATGGGACATGGATAGGGGAGAAACCTTATACACAACACATAGTTTGCATAGATACCAATACGAAGCGTGGGCATATATCTTGAGGATAATACAAAAAAATTATGTACAGATCCCGAGGTGGGAAGTACATTCTGTACAGTCTGTACAAATGGGACATAAGGTGTTCTCGTTTTGCATGCTAGAGGAGGCCTCAAGAGAATATATTCGAGTTTACATTTGTTTTTCTCAGAATTTTGCAAGGAATTCAGCGGTGATGTTTATTTATGTTTCTGACTGAAAGAACTCAAAAGTGTTTCCAAAACACTCATTTTGTATGCTTTAAAGACTTAATAGATCAACCTTCCCATTGGAAGTGACCCAGAGATGTATCACAGGAGGAGGTGAACTTCGTTATCAGTTATTGTCTTCATTTTCTAGTTTGCATATCTCTTTTTATTTTCTTATGTGAATGATTTCAAGAATTTAAAATTTAGTTTTTAAGCTTGTTTTGTGAGTATTTAACATGCAAATTCAAATGCAAATTTATGGTTAAAAGATCCTGAAATTTCATATTAACTTTGTGTTAAAGCTAGATAACCATTACATTGTGAGTTTATGTTAACAAGATCCAGGCTATAACATGGTGAAGGATAACTTGAAGAGTTTGTTCCAAATATTGGTTCAAGAAGAGGGAAAATGTATTCACCTAAAGAAGAAGAGGCAACTTCCTCTATCCCATCTAAATGGGAATTTCTGAAAGCTTTCATGAGAATGAAAATAATGGTAGAGGAGCTCTATCAATATCAAAAGAGAGGTGAAAAAGGAGGTCCATCTCATATTGGAGGTTAAAAATAAGGAGGTGGTGAGGAACCTCTTAAATCTCCACTATCTTATCTGTCTTATCTTTATGGTTCTTTAAATTCTCCGTTTGAAAAGCATAAAGAAAAAATGACTTTAATGTGCTTCAATTAAAGCTATATATTAAGTTTGAATTACCTATGTATAATGGAGAGCTTAATGTTGAGAAATTGGACAATTGGATCCATCAAATTGAAGTTTACTTTAGGATTCAAAATTTTACTGAAGATAACATTAAGATTCAATTGGCTTCTCTCCGACTTGGAGGGACTGCTCTCATTTGGTGGGAGAGAGGATCTCAAGAGGATCTTTCCACAAAAGGAAAAATAATCTCCTCTTGGTGTGAGTTCACATCAGCATTAAAAAAGAAGTTTTATCCATTAGGGTATATGCAACAAGATATGATGGAATGACATAATATGAGGAAAGGTAAGGGACAAAGTGTGCAAGATTACAAACAAGAATTTTGAAAAATAGCATTGGTACTTGGTATACCTCTCTACACTTAGGAAACTCTTCTCAAATATAGAGGAGGATTTCATAGTTATTTACGCCATATGAAATTGATTTTTAATTTGAATAACCTTGATGAGGTGTCTGTTCAATAAACTCACATAGAGACGAAGGGAAAGAATACCAAATAGAAATTTTCCAAGAAACCTTTCAAACATGATGGAAACAAGTCGAAAGGTAAGGGAAAAGGAAAACACATTACTATTGTGAAGAAGGAAGGAGATAAACCTACTTGTACTCATTGTCAGAAGAAAGATCACGATGCTTCCAAACGTTGGAAACTTCATCTGGAACTCAATCCTAAGAAGTTTCAGAATAAAAAAGAGAAAAAGACTACTGCAACAACAATCCAACATGATTTGGGTTCATACTCTAGGGAGTAAACTAAGGCGGTTGTTATAAGAATTCAAGGTAAATTTCCTTCTTGTTCTGTTTCAAGAAATGAACCTGTCATTAATGAAATAAAGAGGAGTGAGTTATTCCATACTAGAGTAATCTTTAAACATACAAAAATTGATACTCTTTTTGATAGTGGATCACAAGCAAACCTCATTTTAGAAGAAATTTTTAAGAAATTACAATTGGAAACTAAGTTACACCCTAAACCATATCCACTTGGATGGGTATGTGATAATGCACAATTACAGGTTACAAAACAATGTAGACTTAGGTTTTCCATCACTTTTGGATTTTTTTATGAGGAATATATAGATGTGGTTTCATTGTATATCTGTGGTATTGTGTTGGGTAGACCATATCTATATGATATGATGGCTATATTTTACAAGGAAGATAACAGGTATTAGCTCAATAAGGATGGTATTGAATATATCGTTCATGCACATCGCATGAAAACCAATATTTCTTTAGTTTTTGCAAATCAAATGAAGAGGTTAATAAATGAAAGTAAAAATTCGTGCTTATGATAGTAAATGAATAATATGTTGAACAAACTGAATCCTTTAAAGGTTGTCATCCTAAACATAAAAAGAACCTTATAAAGGTGGTACCTGATTATGATATTTTGTTTCAAGAACCTAAAGGATTACCTCCTAAGAGGGAGATTCAACATGGAATTTATTTACAACAGGATGCACCTCTTCCTAATATTGGTATGTACAGGTATTCCATTGTTGAGAACATATAGATAAGGAAATAGGTTCAGGAATTTATTGAGAGAGGGGCCATTCGACCAAGTTCCTCTCCATGTGGTTCACCAATTGTTTTGGTTCCAAAGAAAGATGGAACATGGAGTATGCGTGTTGATTACAAGGCACTAAACATGATCACAATAAATAACAAGTATCCTCTTCCTCAAATTGATGATATTTTAGATCAGTTAAAGAATGCAATATTTTTCACTAAGTTAGACTTACTAAGTGGCTCTCATCAAATTCGTATTCACGACAATGATATTTGGAAGACTGCTTTCAAAACTAAACATGGATTGTATGAATGGATGGTAATGCCCTTTGGGATTTGTAATTCACCCACAACATTTATGAGGGTGATGCATGATGTGCTTAGTCCCTTCATTGATGATTTTGTTATAGTCTACTTAGATGATATTATGATTTTTAGTCGAACTTGGGAAGAGCATGTAAAGCATGTTAAACAGGTATTGAAGATACTTGTAAGGAAAAAATTGTATTTAAAGATGTATAAATGTGAATTTGGAAAGACATATTTAGTATATCTATGTTACATTGTAGGGGGTGGTGAATTTAAGATTGATCCCTCTAAAGTTGAGATCATTGTAAACTAGCCTAAGCCAAATAATGTAACAGTTATAAGAAGATTTTTGGGAGAAACCCAATACCGGAGGAAGTTCATTGCGAAATTCTCCTTCATAGCTTCTCCATTACATGCTTTGATAGGTATGAACAAAGTCTTTCAGTGGGAAGGAAAATCACAGAAGGGCTTCGGCACTCTGAAAGAAAATATTAGTACAACTCTAGTACTTGCACTGCCATATCTACAACAACCATTTGAGATAGAAACCGATGCTAGTGGTTATGCAATGGTGGAAGTCTTAATGCAACATAAAAAAACCAATATGTTATCATTCTAAAACTTTCTCTAAGACAATAGTCAACTATCCAAGCTATTAAAAAGAGTTGTGTGAATTAGTACAAAGTGTTAAAAAGTGGAAACATTAACTGATGGGTAAAGAAACAATTATACATACTGATCATCAGCCACTACAATATTTATAATAAAAAACGAAGCTACAACAATCAAGTCATTTCAGATGGATGGGTTTTCTACAACAATTTCATTTGGTTATTAAGTATAAGAAAGGAACTCAGAACAAAGTTACAGATATGCTATCTAGGCCTCCAAAAAATGCTTCTATTGTCATTCAACAAAGTCCTTTAGTTCATGAAAGTTATGTTGAACAATATACTAAGGATGAAGATTTCAAAGAATTTTATGAATCACTAAGGCATGGCAATCAGAATGAAGAATTGAACTATCATATCAATGACAAGTTGTTGCATCATCTTGGTAAAATATGTATTCCACAAAGTGAAAGAGTGCATGTGATCAGAGAAGTGACACTTCTCTCATTTCAGGACATTTTGGAGTAGGTAAAAATGTAGCACAATTAAAAAAGTTTTTCTATTGGCCTCGAATGAATGATACAGTGACCAAATATGTAAAATGTTGTGTTATGTGTGCAACAAGTAAACCAATTAACAAAAATTTAGGCTTGTACACTCCACTTCCAGTTCCTTCTCGTCCATGGGAAAGTGTTTCAATGGATTTTGTAGGAGGTTTGCCAATGTCTAGAAAAGGACATGATTATATGTATGATGTTGTGTATTGATTCAGTAAAATGTGTATTCTCATGCCTTGTAAAATGTAGATCACAACTGAGATGACTGCTCATTTGTTCTTTCAAAATGTATGGGTCCATTTTGGACTTCCTACTTCTATTATTTCTGATCGAGATTCCCACTTTATTGGGAAATTTTGGTCATCTTTATGGGAACTTATGGACACATAAATGAAGAAAAGCACAAAATTTCATCCACAAGCCGATGGTCAAACTAAATTGGTTAACCGGTCCATGGTACATCTTCTTCAAGTGTATTTTACTAAGCATCCTAATATTTGGGTTGAACAGTTGCATTATGTACAACATGCATGCAACAGAGCTATACACTCTTTTACTCATAATTCTCCATTCGAGACATGTTTTGGATACTTTACAAAGTGTCCTTTAGACTTTGTTTTTAGGAAAGATAAAGTGGAATGTGGATAGGTTGATGTAGATAAAGGTCAGAATTTTATTCAACAGATCCAGTTAATTCATCAAGCAGTGCAAGAACAGTTGGAATCAAGTTAGGACAAATACAAAGAAAGATATGAAAAGCATCAAATATATCATCAGTTCCATATTGGTGATTGAGTATGGATTCATATCAGGAAAGATCGACTCCGAGGCAAAGGTATAAAGTTGAAACCTATTAGGTATGGACCCTTTAAAATTTTGGACAAAGTCGGTAATAATGTTTTCCGGTTAGAATTTCCTCCTTATATGCAAATGTATTCAGTTTCTAATGTGGAAAACTTGAAACTGTATGAGCTGCCTATGATTGTAGACCAAGATGTATAGGTACGAGAACCTTATGTGCATGTGTTTTCTCTTGAGTATCTCAATGAACTTCAGGAAGATGTAATACTGTACAATAAGGTCAGATCTTCATGAAGAGGAGACATGGAGTTTCTTTTTGTGAGTTTAAAATATATGCATCCAAGCAAAGCAAGGTGGTTAGAAACCGGAAGAGTGAGGGAAGTGTACCCTCACTTAATTTATGAATGATTTCATTCTTTTGGTGGCCCAAAATATTCCCAGTGGGAAGGTTTGATCTTGGTGGATCATTTTATCGTCGATCAAAGTTAAAGTCTTCAAGCAAAAAATAAATCTTGTCGGGGTAAATATCTCGTCAACAACTTTTCGCCAATGCTTGTTTCATGCAAAATGACCTTTATATGAAGAAGTTGTTAGCATTTGAAGTTTCGTCAAATATGGTTAAAAATGGAAAAAATGGTTAGTTTGGAAAAATAAATAGTAATGTAATGTTGGATATAAAGTAGGTGGATTCTATAGGGATCAAATCTAAGACCTCCATAACCTTCCCAAATACTTCTCACACACACAACTATGCTAGCCAAGCCTCCACCGATGATTCTTAATAGCTGTAGGAAAAAGGTTGTATATAAACTTGTATAAGGTTTAATTTTGAAAAAGGGGAAGGTCGAGGGATTTAGGGATAAATCCCTCGACCCATATTTCTAACACCAAGGCCATAGATTATGTGGTGGAATTACAACTCAGCAAACAACAAACTACCAAGTTACAAGTGAAGCAATGGAGTTATCAACCAACAGGCCAAGCCAACAAATGAAATGTCAACACGCCAACCGAGTCATGGTCCATTCGAAAATTCCACAACATGGTTTCATTGGAGTGGGGAGAGGCCCGATGGTTTTATCGCGGGACCTCTGCCCCCAAAGCACAATGTTTTACCACTAGGACAATGACCATTTTTTATATGTTAAATGACAGGGTTTGGTTATAATGTTACCACAGAAAGGGGAGCTCAAAAATGGGTGTGTGGCCCTCCCTTTCGCACCTAAAAACCACCATATTTTTTCGATAAAACCATGCTCGAGGCTAAGACAAGGACAAGGAAAAAACCTTATACCCAACACATAATTTGCACATATCCCAATACCAAGTGTGGGCATCGATATCAAGGAGAGTACATACATTTATGTGCACAGATCTCGAGGTGGTGTTGACGGGCATATGTGACTATGCATGCAACGGGGGAGACAACCCAGACCGGGATCCTTAAAGCAGGCTCCAAGCTGTTTGGGATGGTTGTTCCCGACAGGTTTAAAGGCTCTGTTACCCTGAAAGTCTAACTATATAAAAATCTAAGAGATAGATCTAACACTACTGATTATTTATCAGATATGTACCTATGTCTGTACAAGTTAATAAATGCTATTAATTACAGTATTAATCAACTAAGTTAAATCAGTTTATATTACAAAGATGAAAAATTAAATAACTATTAGCAAGCTTGATTAATAACAAAGATACATTATATACACCTGTACATTAATAAAAAATTAAAAGAATAATATGAATATGACATGAGTATAAACACCTGTTTCAAATAGATTTTTTAACAATATAATTAACAGAAAAGAAAAACATATTATCCTAACCTAAGTACTATCCTGATCAAGAGAAATGCGAAATTTAAACTGAAATCAGATCTGCTAACAGGACTATCAATAATCTTGAAAATCTTCAAAATAAATTTAGAAATCGCCAAGATCATACAATAGACATGTAAACCACGTACGTAACAATGTCAGTCATCAATTTACAACATGGCGTTCATTAACAGATCGATAATCAGCATAAGTCAATAGTTATATATAATATATTTGCACAATTTCTTAAAAGAGATTATGACAAACATGAATGATATAGAAAAGCAGTAACAAGACCAGGGATAGCATAAACACATGTGCAAAGCATAAAACTGTAAACATATATATAAGTTATCACCAGTTTAAATACTGTATCTGTTGATAGGCAACTGTCTCGAGTTACAGAAGGTCAAACCGCAGTCTCGTTGTCTCTTTTCCCCAAACTATCGACCCCTTATCCCACATGCTATCTCCCCTTAAATACATCTAATCTCCAAAGATAAACGGTCCTAAGAACTAGAGATAGCAAAAACAAAATCCTTAACCAATTTCCCTTAAAAATGACAAGTAGAACATGTCATTTTTCCATATACGTGAAAATGCCTAGAAATGGTAAAGATTCAATCCATAAAAATCGAAGACATCAACGATGAAACAACACCTAGAAGAATTGATAATCGATTTGTTCCGATCATATGGGAATCATCTAAAAACAGACAGCCATCAAAATCCAAGCAAGAACAGCAACCATATCGCCTGCAATACACCAGATAAAAATGATAAAAAATTAACACACATACAAAAATCGAAATGACATAAACTATACAATAAACAAAAATAAAATAAACCAATACCTGTACAGAAATAACCTGATCATTAATCCACTATAACTTCAAAATGTGAAACCGATAACAAATATACCCCAAAACATCACAATTTTACAGGAGCGTTGAAGACTTGGATGTTCACACCACTGGATTGACTCTGCGACTTACCCTTAAACTGCATAAGCATAATCTGAGCATTAAGCTCCCGTACCTTCTCTTCGTTCTTATCATTCTCATTCTGTAATTTAAGAACCCTTCTAATCAGCTTGTTCTTATGATTTTTTAGACGCAAGAGATGCTTATCACTTGAGTCTATTTTCTCCTTTAACTTAAGATTATCGGCCTCCATCAAATCGCGATTAGCTATCACTTCATTCACCCTTTCTTCCATCCTGCGTATTTTTTCCAAGAGACAATTCACAAACAGTGGGTGCATCATATCCCCAACTTCACGAAAAATAGGCGAGCTTGTCTCTATAGACTTCTCTTTAGATGGAAGATCAATAACAGGATCCTCCCGAACGTCTTTATCAAACACAGGAATATCCTTACCAATCACAGGAGGACTCTCATCAACAAGGTTTGAAACGAACTCAGGATGAACATTATTATCATTAATAGGCAGTGGAAGATCTGCTTCTTCATCATCTATGACAATAGTCTCAACCTGAACACTATCAGTCACGGGGGTTTTGACAGTATTACCTTTTGCCATGCTCCTAGTAAATCTACCCACCAACTTGGATTTCGGTCTGTCTCTTCCACTATTGAAAATTTTATCAATATTGTTTTGTGGCGTAATCGGTGACAGAGATGAAGATATCCTCATGCGTTTAGAAACCAAAGGAGTACCAGCGCTTCTCACTGGAGTAGACACAGGATCATTGCAAGGTTCAGGACTCATATGGCCAGTGTTTGACAGGGGTTTACGTAAAGAAGAGACTGAAACTGGACTTGGCTCTTTATGCTTGTTGCATTCCTCAGGGTTATCAAACTGAAAATGGCAGAAGGCCGAAAATCCATTGGACTCGACGAACTCATCCTAGGACCGGTTTGACTTCGACAGCTCCTTATCAATTAACATGCGGACTAAGCCATGGTGAAATAGACTATGACTAACATGCTTAGGACCCTTTTTAATTGCAGCAGACATCTTAAACAGACTTTGCACCAGATAATAAGGGAGATTCAAAGGAAAACCAATAAATGCAGACATCAACCTGAGATGGTAGACGTACGCTGAAGACAAGCGACCTTCACAAGTCAGGTATCTATGGATCAAGTCCAGAACCGGGCGCCATTCATTTTTGAAGTATTTGCGAGCTACTCCACTGCGGAACGATACCTCTTGACACAGGTTTTTGAGTAACTGCCACCACTCAGTAATGTCCATCCTCTTATATTTAAACCACCTCTCGCCGGTCAGTGACAGACCAGTGGCAACTGCCACTGATCGCTCGTCCACCCGAAAATGGAGATCACCTACCTCAGCCTGAAAATCAACCAACGACACAACAAAAACCCTCGTGACCTCGGGGTTCGAATCCGAGAATTTCCTTATAAACGGTATCCACCCAATAGCCTTGACCTTTGCTAACAGCTCAGGGTTCGAATCCAGCAATTTCATTTCGCAAGGCTCGACCCTCACCACCGGCACCATGACCGACCGTGTCAAGGCATGTAGTTGCACACAGAACAAATACCACAACTCGGCACAAGACAACAAATTAGAGAACGAGCACTCCGGGTAAAGACTGAGCAAGAACAAGTAATGAAACTTAACCTTGTGATAAGCAAAATAAGCCATGAACAAACACAGACTACACCCCTGCAAGTTCGACATATACGAAGACATTATCGCTCAAAGAGGTAATCGATTAATGAGGAATGACGGTCGAAGACTCCAGATAACTCATGTTATCATTATTTATCCAGCATTAATGATATGAAGCCCTTCATTGTACATGAAACAGGTGTTCCATTGATAGATAGCCACGATGGAGGACAAGTACTGGGACTTAAATATGATGTACAGGGTTCAGTACCAGTGTAATGATACCATATCAACTTCGCAACAGGTGGATCAGAATTGGAGGCGACGGCATAAATTGATCTAACGATAAACCATAATACAATATATCACCCTTACCGTAGATTTGAATTACCCTTCAAAGGTGGCGGACAATACAACATAATACAAACCATCACGTTGAAACTAGACTTTGCAATATAAACCATATAACAATCGACATTAACCTGCTATGGTGACATTGACTATGGTTTGTAATCAAAAAGGTAAACTTAGGATATGGCATGTAAAACATATGTCCTTGGACACTCTAGGCTTTATCATAGTTATAAAGACCCAACCATTGATAACCATTAATCAGACTACAAATGAAATCCATATTAGGTAAATATTTTTGAGTGAAGTTCAAGAACCCATAAATTTCTCACTCGGTGAAAGTTCCAGGTTTTACGGCACATTGGTTGACTCAAGTCTTCCTACATATTTGGGTATATGTTTTATAAGTTATGTTGGATTGTTAGTGTGCCCATTTTTACTTCATCTTACTCACAGATGAAAAGCATTTGTAATTTCTTAAGTCTTTTAGACTAAGAAACATACTCTGTATTTTTCGCCTAAAACCAAACCAAAGTAAGTGAATTGACAAGGTCGGTTGGGTCATCCGAATTTAGAGGTCGAAGAGATCAACTGACTTAGAGGTGACAAGTGGTCGAGGTAAAATCAATCGGTAGAATCGACAAGCAAGTCGAAGAAAACTACTCAAATCGAAAGTCCGACCAAAATTTATAAACTTGTCTAGTCGGGAGTTAGACAACTTTCACCCAACAAGTGAAAAAAAGAAAAAGAGGTCGGCGTGAAAATATTTAATTTTTAATATTAACTGAGTGATAAATTCAAGTTTAGTCAAATTGGTTTTTGCTAACTGGTATCAGAGCAAGGTTTATATCAGAGCAAGTCTTAGGAAAGAAATCTTGTCTTAAAAGATGGAAAATTAATTTTCTAAGGAAAGTTAATTAAAAAATTAAAAATGGCTTCCACTTCTGGTTCATTGCAAACTCCAATTTTTACAAGAAATAATTATGAATATTGGTATTTAACTATGAAGGCTTTATTCAGAGGTGAACATGTCCAAGAGATAGTCCAGCATGGTTATGCAGAACCAGCAGATATGACAACATACAACAATCTCACACGGGATGAGAAAGATGTCTTGAGGGAACAGATGAAGAAAGATGGAAAGGATCTGTTCTACATACATCAAGCTATGCATGCAAGCATAATCCCAAGAGTAGCAACAAAAACACTAAGCAGGCATGGGATACATTGGAGACTGCCTATCAAGGTTTGGATAAGGTAAGGACATCCAAGCTGCAGATTCTGAGAAGATATTTTGAATCTCTATCCATGAAATATTTAGAGACTGTAGACACATTCTACACCATATTTGTTGGTTTGAAAAACCAACTAAAATATCGTGGAGAATCCATAGAAGACCAAAGGGTGGTTGAAAAAATTCTCAGAAGTCTTCCCCCAAGAATTGAAAACTTGGTTGTGACCTTAGAAGAACACATAGACATGTCAACATTTACCTTTGATGAGCTTCAAGCTTCACTCATCAATCATGAACAAAGAGTCAATAGAACACAAACATCATTGGAAGGTGCATTCATAGCACAATCATCCATAAGTCATGGTAGAGGCAGGGGGAGAAATAACTTCAGAGGCAGAGGAAGAAATTCTTCAAGAGGAGGACAAGGCAGAAGTCCTGCAAATGTTGGTGGTATAGGAGATAATCAGAACCCAAGTCATCCAAGTGGTTAGAGGTTTGATAAATAAAAAATCCAATGTCATTACTGTAATAAATTTGGTCATTATGCATATGAATGTAGGAAGAAGCAATATGACCAAGGAAGGCAAAGCCCAAATCAGTCGACCAACACCAGCACTTCGACAAGTGCAATGTTAATGGCATCGAGATCTCCACTCGAATGCAATGCTATTCAAGAAATTCCACATGACATATGGTACTTAGATTCAGGATGCAACAACCACATGACTTGTAATTTAAACTTGTTTTCCAGTCTAGACAATTCATTTCAAACTGATGTTACACTTGGAAACAATGTCCAAGTTACTGTCTTAGGAAAAGGCACTGTTGATATTCTAACCAAACAGGGGGAGAGTAAGTATATCCCTAATGTCTATCATGTCAAAGGTCTAAAACATAATTTTTTAAGCATTGGACAGTCAATACAAAAAGGCTACAGAATCTATATGGAAGATGATCACTGTGTGATCAAAGACAAGCATCCAAGCGACCAACTGATAGAAAAAGTGCCAATGACAAGTAATTGCTTGTTTCCATTGAGGATAGCTCCCGACATGAAAGGGAAAACAAACACGAGAGCTGCATTCAAGGTGGAAAGTAAAGAAACAGTCGAGCTCCTCGACAAGAAAGAAAATTGCAACGCTAATTTGCAAGCTGCATTTTAGACAGAAGTTCAAGATGAATCCTGGTTGTGGCACTTCATATTTGGACATCTGAATTTTGGTGGGATGAAGCTACTGCACATAAAGAATATGGTAAAAGGATTAGCATTGATCGACAGACCATAGAGGGTTTGTGAAGGCTGCATTTTTGGCAAGCAACATAGAGAGACTTTTCTAGTTGGACAGTCATATAGAGCACACACACCACTTGAAATTGTGCACTCTGATATTTGTGGTCCAATGCAGAAATCATCCATTGGTGGCTGCAAGTATTTTCAAACTTTTATTGATGATTACTCAAGAAAAATATGGGTATATTTCCTGAAACATAAATCTAATGCATTTGGTTATTTTCAGCAATTCAAGGCACTTGTGGAGAACCAAAGTGGACATCGCATCAAGATCTTAAGGACCGACAGAGGAGGTGAATATGTTTCAAATGAAAATTTTTGCAAGACCCATGGAATACATAAGCAATTCACTGCACGGTATACATCTTAGTAGAATGGTATTTCCGAAAGAAAGAATATAACCATCATGGAGATGGCACGCAGCATGTTGGTAGCCAAGCATTTGCCAAATGAATATTTTGGTGAAGTAGTTTCAACTGCCGTATACATTATGAACCGATGTCCAACAAAGAGTGTGAAGAACAAAGTTACCCAAGAAGCATGGAAAGGTATGAATCATAGTGTTTCTCATTTAAAATTTTTTGGTTGTGTTGCATATGCTCATGTTCTAGATGAGCTGAGAAGGAAGCTAGACAAGAAGGGACAGAAATGTATTTTTGTCGGCTATTCTGAAGACACAAAAGCATACAAGTTGTATGATCATGTCGCAAAGAAAGTGATAATCAGTCGAGAATGAATCATGGGATGGAAATGTCGACAAAAATGTCAAGATTGTGTCTAATTTCAACAATGATGATATGGAAGAGGAAGTGGTTCAAACACCACATGTAAGTCAACCACTCGCAGCATCGTCGACTCCCATGACACCACAACATGGTTCAGCACAAGGACCATCGACACAAGTAGCATCTCAATCTACACCAACAAGTACACCAAGAGGACAACAGACTCCATCAAGCATTTCGTCAAGGTCGACATCGACAGAACCGGTGAAGACAAGAAGTTTGCGAGAGATATTTGAAGCTGGTACACCAAATTCATTCTCTCTCTTTGCATGATTTTCTCCTATATATGATCCACTAACATTTGAAGAAGCTATTGAATAAGAAGTATGGGCACAAGCCATCCATGAAGAAATAGAATGCATTGAGAAGAACCAGACATGGGAACTGGTTGATGTACCAAAAGACAAAGATGTAATTAGTGTCAAATGGATTTACAAGACCAAGCAAGATGCTGATGGTAATGTGTAGAAGCACAAAGCAAGAATGGTAGCAAGAGGGTTCACAGAACAACCCGACATAGACTTCAATGAAACGTTTACACCTGTCACAAGTATGGATACTGTCAGAATAGTTTTGGCCATTGCTGCACAAAACAAATGGCATGTTCATCAAATGGATGCCAAGTTGGCATTCTTAAATGGCTATCTAGAAGAGGAAGTATATGTGGAACAACCATAAGGTTATGAAGTTCCAGGTCAAGAGCATAAAGTGTATAGGATAAAAAAGGAACTATGTGGTTTGAAGCAATCTCCTAGAGCTTGGTACAGACGGATTGATTCCCATCTCACTAAAAATGGATTTCGTAGAAGTGAAAGTGAGCCGACATTGTACACCAAAGTTGATGATCAAGGTAAGATGTTAATTGTCTGCTTGTATGTAGATGATTTAATATTTACTGGTGATTATGGTATAGCAGATTTTAAAGCAGTCATGGAAAGTGAATTTGAAATGACTGATCTGGGGCTTATGAAGTTTTTTTTGGGCATTGAAGTTCAGCAGTCCGACAGTGGTATATTTATATCACAGCCTAAGAATGCAAGTGGAGTTTTAAAAATATTTAACATGTGTAATTGAAAGACAGCCCCAACACCAGTAATAACAGGTTTAAAATTGAGAAAGGATGATGAAGGATCCACTGTAGATCCTACGTTGTTCAAAAGGCTTGTTGGCAGCCTTATGTATTTGATAGGGACAAGACCAGAAATTATGTATGGAGTAAGTTTTATCTCAAGGTTCATGGAGTCACCAAAATACTCACATTGGCAAGTAGGTAAAAGAATTCTGAGGTATGTAAGTGGCACAAAATACCTTGGCATTATGTATTCAACCTCAGAAAATTTTAAACTCATTGGATACACTTACAGTGACAATGGAGGCATCATAGATGACAGGAAAAGAACATCTGGGTACACATTTCATTTTGGTAGAGGTGTTGTTTCATGGGCTTCAAAGAAACAACACATAGTAACTCTGTCTTCAGCTGAAGTAGAGTATGTTTCAGCGACAAGTGTTGCATGTCAAGCTATCTGGATGAGGGGAGTGTTAAAAGACTTGTCACAAAACCATCAAGAACTGACAACCATATTCTGCAACAAAAATTCAGCCATAACATTATCAAAGAATCATGTGTTTCAAAAGAGAACCAAGCACATCGACACAAGGTTTCATTTTATAAGAGAGTTGGTGAACAACAAAGAAATTTGTTTGGAATTTTGCAAGTCTGAAGACCAACTTGCAGACATTTTTACAAAACCATTGGCAAAGGATACTTTCCAGTATTTGCGTAGTTATCTTGGAATGACAAGTTCTGCACAGTGAACTCTATCATAAACAGAGCATGTCTAAGCTCTGAAACATTTTGTAAATTTTTGTTTTCAAAATCCACATCTGCTCATAATTAAGGGGGAGTGTTGGAAATATTAATCATTCGCAGATCCATAGCTAACTCTCATCTGACTTTGTTAGAGTCTGTATAAGTCAAGATCTTGTCGGTCAGTCTGACAAGAGGGTAGAGTCCACGATTCGGCAAGGTAAACCAGTTGTTCTTGGCCCAAGTCTGGAGATATGTTTTCACTTCAGAATATGATTCTGAATCTGATATTTCTTTCTCACTGATATCATATATTAGTTCTACAAAATCAGAGTCATAACCCCCATTTTTGTCACCTAAATTGTGAGCAAAACATGCAGGAAAATCAACTGAATTTTCTCCAGATAGCTCTACCTCTTGGAGAAGCTCATCAAACTTAACACTTATTTCAATGAAAAATTGATTTGTTCTGATATTTATAAGATTGAACCCCTTGTATTCTTCTGTATATCAAATTAAAATACATTCAACACTTTGTGGTTGCAAAGATTTCCTTTTGTCAGACGGAATCCGGGCCCATGCAGTGGATCCAAACACCCTGAAATGTGACACATCTAGCTTGTGTCCAAAGTAGGATTCTAAGGGTGTCTTTCCCTTCACAGAGGAGTGAGGTACTCTATTTTGAATATGTGCTGAAACATTCATGGCTTCATCTCACAAATTTGCAGCCAATCCCTTTCCTTCTAGCATGCATGTGGTCATCTCCTTTAGAGAGTGTTTTTTCCTTTCCGCTACACCATTTTGTTGAGGGGTGTAGGGAACGGAATGCTAGATATTGATCCCACTGTAAGAACATATCCTAAAAAACTCAGTACTGATATATTAACTGCCATTATCAGATCTCATGGATTTGACCTTTTTCCTAGAGGCATTCTCAACCAGTGCTTTCAATTCTATGATTTTTTCTAAAACTTATGACTTTTTCTTTATGAGAAACACCCAGGTGTATCTAAAAAATTCATCTATGAAAGTGAGAACATACCGAGATCCATTTATGTATGTGATAGAAATTGGTCCACTAATATCAGAATGAAGCAGCCCCAAGATACTTGATGCAGGACAAGCCTTCCCTCGATCAAACTTATGCTCGGGGTGCTTTCCTACAACACAACCCTTGCAAATTCCTTTGGTAGTTCTGATTGTTAGGAGGCCTTCAACCATGGAATTTTTATGTAATTTATGCAAGTATTTAAAATTTAGGTGACCAAACCTCTCATGTCAGAGTCTACTGACCTGATTTCCATGAGTCGGAAGAGCAGTGGGCTTTTCATCCGCCATAAAATGGGAAAACTCATAGGCTTTTGCATGATGGTTTGCAAAATCCTTTTGCAACAAGTTTCCCGGATGCAATCTCATTGATTTACACATCATTAGGGCTGAGTGTTACTCTCCTGGGAACTTCAGTATGAGTCATTTGATAGACACTTAGGAGGTTGGAGGCAAGAGAGGGTACATACAGAACATTAAAAAAAGAGCCATGTTCAAGATTTACTGTACCTTGTCCTTTTGATATGATGGTGGAATCATCTCCCATGTGGACGGGGATTCCCTTGTCGGTGTCCAGGGAGGAAAACAAATCTCTTATTGCCATCATGTGATTCAAATATCTAGCGTCTATGAGCAGAGCTATGGCCTTCGAGGTGTTTTCCATGAGAGAATGACCTCTTTCTTGCTGTGGATCCCGATATTGATTATCTCTCCTTTGAAGATTCTCGGGGATATTTATGTTGTTTCTCTCAAGGAGAGAAGTCATCTCATCAAGTGTCTTCTTCATGCAATAATTCTCAGGTTCGAAGCTCTTCTTGAAGTAAGAACACTTGACTTTTTCCTTGCCTTGATGTCCTTTGTTCTTGTGTTTCTTAGAGTCGGAAGGCTCCTCTTATTGGTTCTTTTCTTTAGGATTTGGAGCCTCTACTTTTTCCTTTGGATTCTTCTACTTGCATTTTCCTTTTGAATCCTTTGGCCCCAAAGAAAACAAAGCTTGATCTTTTGAGGATCTGAGGATCCCCATTTGAATAAGCTTATCATGCTCATTTGTAAGGGTCTTGATTAAGGCATCAAGAGAAGGAATTTTTCAGTTTGGGGTAGTGAGATTCCCTGTCTGGAATGATGAAACAAAGAAATAATAGTCTGGACCCAATTTGGAGAGGATAGCTAAGATGAGCTAGTCATATTCCTTCTCCACCTTGCATTGCTTTAGCTGGAGGACTAGATGCTTGAATTTTGTGAAAAAATCATTCATGGATTCGAAACTGCTTGGATTCAGGGAGATCAACTCATTCTCAAGCTAATAGATCCGAAGATCATCCTGTTTATCAAAAAAGCTAGCGAGATGGTCCCAAATCTCCTTCGGAGTCTTCAATATCGAGATGCAGAAAAGAAGATCCTTGGATATGGACAAATAGAGAAATCCATAGGCCTCATCTAGTTTAGTCCAGTATTTTATCTTCTCTGCAGTAGCATTAGGCTCAAATTTTGTATTCATGGTGACCCGGTAGAGCCCTCTTGAACGGAGCTGAATCTCCATGTCTTCCTTCCATTGATGGTAGTTGAAAGAGGTGAGATCCATAGAATGAGTCATTGAGCTACTGTAGTGAATGCAAAGAACCTGTAAAAACCTACAATCAAAACAATAAAGTCACTATAAGGTCGAACAGCCTGCACATTTTAGGTTTTCATCACACCTAGCATAATTGATCAAGCAATCTTGATCAACAATTCCTTAACTTGGGGTATTCAGTGGTAAACCTTCTACTTCTTGTGCAGTGCTAGAATTTGAGATTTTGCTCAATTTTGCATGCAACATACATAAAAAACTAGTTTTTGAAGAAAATATCTTTGTCACGCCATAAGCTCTGATACCATATTAATTCGGTCACAACAATCTTGGACAAAGTATAAACTCACAAGTTATTCAATTGACAAATTACACATGAAAATGATGCAACGATACTGCAATCGGAGGTTGCAGTTCTGTATAAACAATAATGGAGTGAATAATACAATACAGTCTCATGCAGAATACATGAATGACAAGCTAATTCAAATAATCAAGGAGGTCATTCGAATTACATGGATGAGTGTATCTTAACTGAATGTCAGACACACTCGGCACACTTAGTTAACCACTAAAGTGATCAATAACTGATTGTCACACCAAGTACTAACTGAATCGGAGTGTAGTAGATGACTGAGTCTAACTGAATGTGGCTCAACAAATGTCACTGCATGTCCAACTCAAGGTGGTAGCAAATCCCTAACTCCAAGTAGCTTCGATAGAGTTAACTAAACTTCCACCTGTCATCAGAAGTGGTTGGAGGCGCCCTAGTTGTCTCCAGTTCATAAATATTAACCAAAAATAGGAAAATAATTGATGGAGGCTCATTTACAACTCAACTTAACTGATTTTTAGGTGAAACAACAATCAGTTAGAAATTAGGTTCACTTATGACACTCAGATCAACCCAGAATTGATCCATGTTTGAAGGAGGCATCCCAGTTAGCATCCATGAATGAAGGAGAAGGATTAGTTGGCCTCCTTGACTGAAGGAGGACATGGGTGTGCTCATGCTGATTTCATAGTTTTCTCATATGATGCCAAGTAAGTCAATTAAACTTATGATAGTCGGTAAATAGGCCAAAATTGACCAAATGAGTGGGCATGTTGGGTAAATGACTCCAACACTAAGATGACTTTTGGTCTAATGAACGTCGGGGAAACATTTTGGTGTGCCATGGATATTTCCTTTGCAGAAGAGAAGGACAAGTTTGTGGTGATCTATATGGATGATATTACTGTATATTCCAAGTCCAATAGGGAATACATCCAACATTTGGAAGAAGTTTTTCTAAAATGTAGAAAATACAAGATATCTTTGAATCCTCGCAAATCAAACTTTGGGTTAGAAGAAGGAAAATTGCTCGGGCATATCATCTTAAAGGATGGTATAAAGATCGACCCAAAAAGGGTCAAGGCCATCCAGAAGGTCGAAGAGCCAAGAAGCAAAAAGGAATTACAATTTTTCATTGGGAAGGTTAATTTTCTAAGAAGGTTCATCCCTGATTTTGCTGAAATACTAATGAATATTACCAAGATGTTGAAGAAGGACCATGATATTAAGTGGGCACCAGATGCAAGAGCAGCTTTTGGGGATATAAAAAGGGCCCTCATAGAAGCCCCTGTCCTGGTAAGTCCAGACTTCGGTAAATACTTCCTTATTTTTTATTATGCATCTGATCACACGGTTGCTGGAGTGTTGTTACAAAAGAATGACCAAAATGTCAAACAACCTATAACATTTTTTAGTAAAATATTAAGAGATGGGGATTTGGAATATGACATAATGGAGAAACATGCATATGCTCTAATAAAATCGCTAAATGATTTCATAGTCTATGTTCACCATTCCCACATCATCGCCTATGTACCCAACAGTATTGTGAAAGGAATCCTCATGCAACCAGATTCAAGAGGGAAAAGAGAGAAGTGGATTGTTGTGCTATTAGAATATGATATTGAAATAAATCCTACCAAACTAGTTAAGGGTCAAGGGATGGAAAAAATGATGAAAAAATCCAACTGTGATTCCTTGTAGCTGAACTTCTTAATCAGTCACTCACTCTAACTGGACACTGAGATACAGATAATGCCAAGATTCTCTACATCCCATTGGTATTCTGACATTGTATATGTGCATCAGAATGTACATGCACCTGCAGGGTTGAGCAAAACAAGGGAAAGGCCGATAAAATTAAATTTGGTGAAATTTTGTATTCTTAATGAGTACCTACATTGGAAGGACCCGGGAGGCATCCTGTTAAAATTCCTGCTGGAGGACGAAGCCTGGCAGACCATAGAATAATTTCACAAGGGATATTGTGGGGGGCACCATTCTTGGAAAGTTACAATGAACACAATTTTGAGAGCTGGTTTCTATTGGCCCTTGTTGTTTTCTGACGTTTACAAAGAAATTACCAAGTGCCACCATTTCTAGGTTCTTGAGGGTAAGAGGAAACTCATCCCGCTTCCTCTTAACCCCATATATGTAGAAGCACATTTTCAGCAATGGGGGCTAGACTTCATCGGGGAAATAAATCTCAACTCCTCCGGGAAACATAGATGGATTCTGACAGCTACAGACTACTTTACCAAATGGATTAAGGCAATACCTATTAGAAGGGAAATCAATGAGGTAATTATGATATTTTTTGAAGCTGGTACACCAAATTCATTCTCTCTCTTTGCATGATTTTCTTCTATATATGATCCACTAACATTTGAAGAAGTTATTGAAGAAGAAGTATGGGCACAAGCCATCAATGAAGAAATAGAATGCATTGAGAAGAACCAGACATGGGAGCTGGTTGATGTACCAAAAGACAAAGATGTAATCAATGTCAAATGGATTTACAAGACCAAGCAAGATGCTGATGGTAATGTGCAGAAGCACAAAGCAAGAATGGTAGCAAGAGGGTTCACACAACAACCCGACATAGACTTCAATGAAATGTTTACACATGTCGCATGTATGGATACTGTCAGAATAGTTTTCGCCATTGCTGCACAAAACAAATGGCATGTTCATCAAATGGATGTCAAGTCGGAATTCTTAAATGGCTATCTAGAAGAGGAAGTATATGTGGAACAACCATAAGGTTATGAAGTTCCAGGTCAAGAGCATAAAGTGTATAGGATGAAAAATGAACTATGTGGTTTGAAGCAAGCTCCTAGAGCTTGATATAGTCGGATTGATTCCCATCTCACTAAAAATGGATTTCATAGAAGTGAAAGTGAGCCGACATTGTACACCAAAGCATTAGAGGAAATTTGGGGTCTAAAATGGGCCTTATAAGAAAACGTGCCAACAATAAATTTTATGAGTTGGAATTCAAGAACCAATAGAATTTCAATAAAATGAGTCAACCATAATGGTTGAATTGACATATTTGTCATAAAAGAAAACTACTTTTTTTTCGTTCGTATTTTCAACATATCTCCCGGTTTTTTTACTCAAATTTCAAGCGAGAGAGTTGGTTGGATGCAGAATTAAATTCCACATCCAACGAGTACCCACACTGCATACTTTTGATGGACCCTGCTACCCCAAAAACAAGAAATACCTGAAAAAATGTGATGATGATGTCATCATCACGTTTTTCTAGGTATTTCTTGTTTTTGGGGTAGCGGAGTCCATCAAAACTATGCAGTGTGGGTACTCATTGGATGCAGAATTAAATTTTGCATCCAATGAGCTCACCCGCTAAGAATTTGAGTAAAACCACAGGGAGATATGTCTAAAATACGAACACAAAAAGTTGTTTTTTTTCATTTTTGATCCAAAATTAATAACTATTATTTTATTATTTTAACTATTATTTTATTATTTTAGCTATTATTTTATTATTTTCCTTAGGAGGCCCATTTTAGACCCCAAATTTCCTCTAATGGTTGATGATCAAGGTAAGATGTTAATTGTCTGCTTGTATGTAGATGATTTAATATTTACTGGTGATTATGGTATAGCAGATTTTAAATCAGTCATGGAAAGTGAATTTGAAATGACTGATCTGGTGCTTATGAAGTTTTTTTTGGGCATTGAAGTTCAGCAGTCTAAAAGTGGTATATTTATATTACAGCCTAAGAATGCAAGTGGAGTTTTAAAAATATTTAACACGTGTAATTGAAAGACAACGCCAACACCAGTAATAACATGTTTAAAATTGAGAAAGGATGATGAAGAATCCACTGTAGATCCTACGCTGTTCAAAAGGCTTGTTGGCAGCCTTATGTATTTGACAGCGACAAGACTATAAATTATGTATGGAGTAAGTTTTATCTCAAGGTTCATGGAGTCACCAAAAGACTCACATTGGCAAGCAGGTAAAAGAATTATGAGGTATGTAAGTGGCACAAAATACCTTGGCATTATGTATTCAACCTCATAAAATTTTAAACTCATTGGATACACTTACAGTGACAATAGAGGCATCATAGATGACAGGAAAAGAACATCTGGGTAAGAGATCAACCGACTTAGAGGTGACAAGTGGTCAAGGTAAAATTAGTGAGTAGAACCGACAAGTAAGTCGAAGTAAACTAGTCGAGTTGAAAGTCCGACCAAAATTTATAAACTTGTCTAGTCAGGAGTTAGACAAGTTTCACCCAACAAGTGAAAAAAAGAAAAAGAGGTCGGCTTGGTCGGCTTGGTTTTGGCTAACAGTTCCTGATCTCAAACAAGGATTAATAAATAGTCCCTTTTTTTGGAATTTATCAACAGTAAATGAGGAATATGGGCATACTTAGACCTATCCTTAAACACATGGTATTAGTGAAGTGTATTGAGGGAATTCATGTAAATAAAGTTAGTAATAAGAGGCATTTATGGGCTATTAAAAGTCAGAATCTCTATGGAAGAATGGAACTAGTTTGAGGTGACCTAATTTCTTTACTGTTAGTGCATCTGCAATATTTTTTTGTCATTTACTCCAAAACTGTAATCTTTAAGAAGCCTTAGAGAAATTTTCATATTTTAGACATTTAAATCAATAACATTGGTTTAATACTAAATAAAACTACAATGAAGAGTGAAGCTTTCATTCCACTATCTTGAAGCATCCAAACCATGCAACAACATAGA